>LTAE01010161.1:0-17288 GCA_001647135.1 Pontederia paniculata
GGCCATGGGCGACAGCACTGGTCACCACATGGGCGATTTGGTTACAACGCAACCGCACCATTTTCGAGGGGGAGAGATGCTATAGTGAGAATATTGTGCATCACGCAACTACTCTTATTAGAGAGTGGGGTTTTGGATAGTTTTGTTTTTTTGGGAGGGTGCCTTAATGGCCCTAACACATATGTAAATATTTCGTATTTTTACTTCTAATACAAATGGATGCCTACCGAAGTGTGTAGCCATCCTTTCCCTTCTCAAAAAAAAAAAAATATTGGACAGAATACTTTTCATAAATTTCAAATATATATATATATATTTTCTTTATTATTATTTTGTTTGTTAATGTGCAAAATATAACCCAAAATAATGGATTATCAAGTTAGATGATTAAAACATGGAATGATGATACATGTTTTCCATTTCAACATCAAAGCACTACGATATAATGTTTTTTAGCTGTGATAGCAAAGCAATTTCTTTAATAAAGTCAAAATGTCCGACCATAGAAGAAGCATACAATATTATGTAAATGGCTGGTTGAAGAGAATATCATGTTTCTAAGGAACTGGTGCAATTTGAGGATTAAAGGTGGTGTATCTTTGTTTGATGAAATAACATATATCATTACCAATATTTTTCTCTTTCTGCTCAAACAAAGGCTCTATTGAGACTCTTGTCTTCGATGTTCACACCATCATTTCAAAGTTTCTTAAGGTTGAAGAAAACAAAATCAGAATAAGAGCAGCAGGTATTCTCAGTAGTGTTTTGCTGATGGAAAATGGATTATGCAAGAGGTCAGGTAAATTGTCAGATTAATTGCAAAGCTGAAAATGCACTTCAAAGTTTTAAGGTAGATGTATATGGCAATTGTTGATTCTTGCACCCTTAAGAAAAATGGTTATATCATGCAAGAAGTCCAATATATTGCAAAAAAGTTGGATTTAAACCTCAGCGAGATAATATAGATGATTTTACTTCATATGCAAGTGTCATTTGACAAACCAATTCAATTATTGTGTTTAACTCATAAGTCTATGAGAGTAAGATCAGACTAGGTTCTTGGAACATTGGGACGCTAAATGGAAAGCGTTTTGAGGTAGCACAAGTAATGAGTAAGCGTAAGATTAATATATTGTGCTTACAAAAAACTAGGTGGGCTGGAGAGGGAAGTAAAGTGATCAATGTCAACGGTTCCAAACTTTGGTATACAGGTAAGGTAAATGGAAAAAATGGTGTTGGTATTATTGCGGATGAAGAATGGAGGAAGAATGTTGTGGAAGTTAAAAGGATTGAGGATCGAATCATATCCGTGAAAGTAATTATTGGAAAGGATATAATGAACGTTATTAGTGCATATGCACCTCAAATAGGGACAGAAGCACATCTCAAGGAGAAGTTTTGGGCAGATATGGAGGGGTTGATTGAAAGTATACCGATAAACGAGAAAGTGTTTATTGGAGGAGACCTTAATGGACATGTGGGTAAAGAGGCGGGACCACATGCAAGGGTTCATGGTGGTTTTGGTTTTGGGGAGCTGAATGAAGAAGGACAAACTATTATCGATTTTTCTTTAGCATATAACCTTAAGATTGTCAACACTTGTTTTAGGAAGAGAGAGGAACATCTAATCACCTATAAAAGTGGAACTCATAGGTCTCAGATTGATTTCTTTTTGACAAGGAATCCTGATAATAGATGGTGTACAAATTGCAAAGTGATTCCGGGGCATGGGGTGACCACACAACATAGATTGTTAGTTCTTGATATGCGAATTAAATATATAAAATCAAAACGTCGAACAATTTCAAATCGAAGGATCAAGTGGTGGCAGTTAAAGGGGGAGAAGCGAGAGATTTTTAAGAGTAAGTTATTGGAAGAAGGGATGTGGGAGTTACAAGGAAATGCTAGTATCATGTGGGAAAATGTGGCACAAAAGGTTGAAATGGTCGCTAAAACAATTCTAGGAGAATCAAAAGGTTTTGGATCACGAGATAAGGAGACTTGGTGGTGGGATGAAGATGTACAAGAAAAGGTGCGTAATAAGAAGAATTGTTTCAAAGCTATACACTTAGACGGTAGCTCTGACAATTGGGAAAAATATCGCTTGGCTAAAAGGGAGGCTAAGAAGGCAGTTAGTGAGGCTCGAGCGAAAGCATATGAGGGGTTTTATAAGGAGTTAGGGACAAAGGCCGGAGAACAAAGGATTTACAAGATTGCAAGGAATAAAGAGAAGGAGTCGAGAGATTTTGATCAAGTAAGATGCATAAAAAATGAAGGTGGTAATGTTTTAGTCACGGAGGAGGATATTAAGAATAGATGGGAAGAGTATTTCAATAAGTTATTCAATGATGGATGTGAAGGTTCCCGTTGCGATTTGGAGGACTTGGCTGTTAGTGAAGGTGAGCTTAATAGGTCATTTTATCGCAGAATTAGAGTTGCGGAGGTTAGAGAAGCTCTTAAGAAAATGGAGAATGGTAAAGCTATTGGACCGGATGGGATACCGATTGAAGTTTGGAAATGTTTAGGAGAAAAAGGTGTGTTGTGGTTATGTAAATTGTTTAACGAGATTTTACGGTCAAAAAAGATGCCTGATGCTTGGAGAATAAGTACGTTAGTTCCTATTTACAAAAATAAAGGGGATATTCAGAATTGTGCAAATTATAGAGGGATTAAGCTTATGAGTCATACAATGAAGTTATGGGAAAAAGTGATTGAACATAGATTGAGAGTGGAGACTAGTATTTCTGAGAGACAGTTTGGATTCATGCCAGGAAGATCCACTACAGAGGCGATTTATTTACTAAGGGGAATGATGGAGAAGTATCGAAGTAGGAAAAGAGATTTACATATGGTTTTCGTTGATTTAGAAAAGGCGTATGATCGTGTACCAAGAGAGGTACTCTGGAAAGCCTTGCAAAAGAAAAGAGTGGGTGTTGCATATATTAAGATTATACAAGATATGTACGATGGGGCATTGACTAAGGTTAGGACACCAGGAGGAGAGACGAAAGCATTTCCTATAAGAATTGGCCTACACCAAGGATCATCTTTAAGCCCATATTTGTTTAACTTAGTTGTGGATGCTCTAACCGAGAGTATCATAGATGAGGTACCTAAGTGCATGCTCTTTGCTGATGATATCGTACTTTTAGCGGACTCAAAAGATGAGATTAATGCAAAATTGGAAATATGGAGAAACACGTTGGAGTCAAAGGGTTTCCGTTTAAGTAGGAATAAGACAGAGTATATGCATTGCAATTTCACGAATAGACAATTTAGAGGCGATTCGGAAGTTAGGTTAGGAGATGATATAATTTCTCAAGTGACAAAGTTTAAATATTTGGGATCAATTATAAGACAAGATGGGGAGATTGATGATGATGTTAACCATAGAATTCAAGCTGGTTGGTGTAAGTGGAGGAAGGCTACTGGAGTCCTTTGTGATAGGAAAGTACCCCATAAGGTTAAAGGGAAATTCTACCGCACTGCTATAAGACCAGCAGTGTTATATGGTAGTGAATGTTGGGCTATGAAGGGACAACATGAACATAAAGTGGGGGTAGCTGAAATGAGGATGTTGAGATGGATGTGTGGTCATACTAGAAAGGATAAGATTAGGAATGACCATATACGTAAACGAGTCGGAGTGGCACCTATTAGCGAGAAGCTGGTAGAAAATCGTTTGAGGTGGTTTGGTCATGTCCAGAGAAGGCCATTAGATGCGCCAGTAAGGAGGGTAGAGCAAACAATCTGGAGTCCGATTAAAAGAGGGAGAGGGAGACCAAAGCGAACACTTGACGAGCTAATAGAACGAGATCTATTAACGAATAATATACCAAAAAATTTGGTTACTGATAGAGCGCAATGGCGTCGTATGATCCATGTAGCCGACCCCACCTAGTGGGATAAGGCTTTGTTGTTGTTGTTGTTGTAACTCATAATGAATCATATTATATCTTTCTTTTGGTTCTCTGGCAGGTATAAGATTTTTATGAGTCGTAGCATCAGTAATCCACAATGCAACAACTGAGGTTCTTGCTAGAGGAAACTTTTCTTTTTCATATCAAATGATTTCTTCATGGCATTCTCGAATTGTTTGACCTAAAAGAATGCAAGGATTTGGGGGCAAGAGTCAGACAGGAAATGGCAGCTTATCATTCGCAAGCAGAGATAGATGTAATCATGGGATGCTTTTAATACAGAGATTCATGGATCACATGGAGCTTTAAATAGTTCTGAACAACAAAGGGCTTACAGGGTTTGGCAAAACAAATAGACGAGAAGTTGGAGAATTGACTGACCATTAAATGTGTTGAATACAAAAGATCTAGACCAGATTGATCAAGTGGGTCCTTCTTCTTTAAGAAATCTGTTTATGATCCAGTCTGGTTCGGTCTGACAATGAGATACTGAAAACCTCATGTTTTGCTCCACCTTTTGCTTTGGCTGATCACTTATCCTAGTCAGCATTGCTGACGATGCATCCAGTAACTTTATGCTGGCACTCATTCTCCTCTTCTACTTGTGAAACATAGATGCTTTTGGTCCTCGTATGGAGCCATGTAATCTTCTCGACTTAGTAGATCAATGCACGAAGCCTAGATTTGTGATAAAGGTAACTGAACTGCCATTCAATCACCATCTTGTACTTCTCTTTTCTTGAAAACTTCCTTACATTTGAATATATATATATATATATATATATATAGAGAGAGAGAGAGAGAGAGAGTAAAATGTGTGTGTGGTGAAGGAACTCGGAGGTTTAACCAACATTCAAATTATGTGTCGGAAAAGGGTACTTCATATTTGATAGATGTGTTAGAGGCTAGAATGCTTTTTCCTGTAAGGAAAACATTGGTTGATGCAAAACCGTCTTATCCTGTTTTACAAGTAGCCCTTCTCATCATGGTGAATCAGACTGCATGTATAGGAAAAGCACCTGGCAGAATGATGTGGCTTATTTCAGTATTCAAGCTGTCATTTTGGCCAGTTCTTGTTCGTTTCATTTTATGATACAAGTGAATGCTTGTGCTTCTTGCCATCTTTGTTGTGGTCCTGTAGCTGTTGTATAATCTGAAGTGAGTGTTCACTGGCCTTATCTACTTAGATAAGCTACAAAATAACATTCATCGATGGACTGTTGATGCCAAGTCAATTATAAAATGAATTGCTTCCTTAGAGGTCTTTTGCATTATATGATTTGTCCATTTTCTTGTACATACAAACTAGAAAAAGCAGCATTTTAACCTGGGGTTTTGGCCAGCCTCAGGTGTTTATAACTATAAGTTTGACCTACATATTTACAGCTCTCTATTTCATGTTGGCAAAGTTGCCTATGGAATTTAATGGAACAAAAAAACTCTATGATTGTACCACCTCTTTTTTTCTGATTGAATGATTGGAAGTTTTAATTCCATTCAATTAATCAAGATCCAAATAAACATTCAGTCTCAAAGGAAAATAAATGTATGATTGCACCCTCTAGCTTTCTTAATTTGATGATAAGGAAAAAATTATCCTACGGCATTAGAAATTCCTATCACCATATTTGCTTTCAGCTGCCTGATGTGCTGCCACAGTGCTACAAGTACAAGAGTACAATCGGCAATCTTGCGAGTATAACAAAGATGGCAATCGTGTAAGAAGCAATTACTGCTACATATGGGAACTGTGCATCTTCAGATTTTAGCGCAGGCAGAAGGCATGAATCTAAAGCAGCTCCTCCATCCCATGCCCATCTGGATGCATCCATCATTGGTGCCTGGTGCAAAGAGGTGAGTGCTGGTGCCCTTCACCATATTTTGGTATGTCTTTTTTTGGTGGAGCAATGACTCACTTGCCACTCTTTTGGGTTTGATACTTCAGGTACGGAAATGTGGAATCTCCAAACAGGACCTGAATCGGCAAAAGGAAATGTGATAAGGTGTCTCTGCCTTTCCAAAATTGTGTACATATATGCTTTATGTTACTTATTGCTTTCCCTTTGCTCCTTGTCATGGACATGGAGGCCCTCATGATCCACAAACTGTAGGATAAGCCCCACTATACTAGAAGGAGGCCTGCCATGAGGCATGCAATTTGAGCATGCGTTGCTCCTATCCTATGTGACCAAGCCTGCAAAGTGGTGGTGTTACAACTCACAGTATGCAACTTAGAAACCATCTCCAGTCCCTCCGAGGTCCTTTTCATCTCTTTTTTTTATGAAAGAACAAAGGACAAGGAGTACAGGGACACGAGAAGGCATGGAAAGTTGGGAGGTGTTGTTAGGTCTTCCCTAAAAGTAATATATCCTGAACAGAAGCTTGCTTAGCATAGTCTCTTTATCCACAGTATATGCCACAAGCAAAAGTGGTGGGTGGTTTATATAATCTGATGAAATTGGTAAATAGACATGACTGCTAAACAAGTTCTACAACCAGTATGATGCCCTATCAAATCACAAAAACCAATCCTAAGTAGCCCTATTGGACTTTCTACAGAAGTGCATCAAGCCTGCATAGCAGCTTGCAAATGAACACTAACGGTCCTTTTGAAGGAAGAACATTTTGAATTTAGCTAAGTAAGAACACAAGCTAATGACCCACCATGGATAAAAGAAGTTGGTCATAGCACTTGTGATGGTATCTGTTAACAAGAATAAATCTTTAGGCTTAAGTTCACCTTGTCTCAGTGGGTCACAGCTACAAGAACACCCTGGAAATGATTCACCAACCCCTTTTCCAGCTTACAATGACTGATCTATATACGCCAAAATTAAATACATTTTTATGTGAAATATATGTGGTCGCAGAAAGATATTGCATTCTGATACAAACTGCAGGAGCACCAAGATGGACGTGTGCATTTTGGGGTTACAATGCCACAGGAATGGCCAACTTGATAGGTTCAACTTGCAGCCTGTCGCAAGTGGCATTTGGTATGGACTATGGAGTGATATGAAGTGTTGGCTTCATCTCAGTGTCACCCACTTCATGTCATCATCATTGGACACAATGTCCATTAACCTGTCTTGTCTTTTTTTCCCTTTTCGATGGACAAATATTCAGGAAATGGAACCTTGTAATTTATTAAAAGAATTAAGAATGTTTTCCAAAAAAACAAAACTATTGTGTTGTGGACTGATATTGAAATGTGATTATTCTAATTAATCTTATTGGACAGATTGTGTGCTAAGACTATATCATTGTCTTATTTCATTGTGTTGTCATATTAACCTGCTGGAAATGTGTCTTTTGTCTCAGAGCACACAAAGATATAGAATTGCAGACACTGGTTGCTGATTCTGTGATTCATCTCCATAATTTTGGAGATTCTCAGGATTTCTAGAAGTTTCATTTCTGGTGTTTGAGATATATAGGAAAGAGAGTAGGTAATTGGGTTCTGTTTTATTCTGACGTTATTTACATATATGATTCTTAAATGGCAGTAATGTATTTTATTATCTCTTAATATGATGCGTGTTTGTTGCGCTCTAATTACCAGTGCGTATGCAACTTTATGACTATGTTAAATATCAAGTTTAATGTTAGTTTAGTCAAACAATATATACAATTAAAGATTAGATAAACCAAAATCACAAACACAATTGACGAAGTTAGATTACATGAGATGAATTTTTCTTAGAGCATTTCTGGGGTTTGAAAAAAAAGTAAATGCGAATAAGGGAAAGAAGTGCAATAAGATTTTTTTTAGTACCCACTCGAGATCTCCGGTGTCCAGGATTATTAATACCTGATTAATCCGAAGTCGAGGTAGAGAGCATAAATGATATCCCTCTGATTAAATTGATGATTTCGGAGCTCGAACTCGACATTACTAACTTTCAATTTTTCAACCTGGGACGCATCCCTATTAATTAGATGTGCCAACCAAATTTAATTAAAGAAGTGCAATGTTTAACGTACTTTCTTTTTCAACTCTAAAATGATGTGTAAAGAAAGCTCCACATAAACTATATAAATTATCATTTAACTTCCATTTTTTCACATTTATGGCCTTCTATTTTCTTTTCTTCTCTTCCTCTCAATAAATCTCCAGTTAGTGAAATAGTTTTTTTATTAAATATTCGAATATTTTTGGGTCAGTATCAATTCAGCATATCTTACCAAAATATCAAAAATAAATGGTCATTTCAAAGTGTCATAATCATAATCATGATTACATTATCTCGTCCTTAACAGCCATTCATATAATTTCACTATGCTCAGTCATATTTATCAACTTTGGATTTTAGAATGATAAATTAGGAGGATTTTGAATTTTCTATTTTCTTTTGTGTACTTATGTTTGCACTAAAATGGGTGTGCAGTGGGAATTTCGCATCACTAGGCTGTGATGTTTCCTTATCAATTGTTAGGATTGTGATACGATGAATGGCCATAGAAATTTTATAAAGCCTAGGTTAATTTATTTGAGAATCAATCTTGAAAATCATTTAGACTAAAAGGGGGCATTACAACATAAAGCGACAAACCCCTCACTACTAGAACAGTACTGCTTCCACTTGCATAATTACATAAGTTACAAATACACACACAATATATATATATATACTCACGAGTTTGCAATATATACCTCCCTCACGAGTGTGCAACATTGTAAATTATAGCAGCTCTTCTTATATTATTATAAAAATTTATTCGTGTGAGCTTATGTTCAAGACCACACTCGTCATTATGTGTGAGTGCCGGAGGGTTGTGCTGTAATTTAGCTGTATAAATATTTTATCCCTATAAGATGCAAGTTTTTTCACCTCATTAAGTGTGTTATATCCGAATAATGATCTTGCTCCTGTTCATATTTTGTTACAAGTATAGATAGATTAAAATATCTTTCGTTGATCTTGTTGTGAATTATACTAACTCTCATATTAGTTTTTTTTTCTCAATGTTCAATTCAGAAGCTAATAAATCATCGTTAGTCAAATTCGATATGGGAGTGTTAACTTAAACCTTACCTACTACTCGATCGTTCATCAAATTTTCAAAACATTAGGATCCACATTGGTAAAATAATATTTATAATTCTTGTTTATATTATGAGGGCATGGAGCATTATAAACAATATTTCTTTTGACGGCAAACGAGATAGTTCATGTGTTCAAGAATTGTTCTCTTAAATACCAAGATTGCATAAGCACATTACATATGAAAGAATCTCTTCATATATGCTCCTTATAATTAACATTAAAAGAGATGTACGCAGTTTCCATTTGCTGTCTTCTCTGTGGATCGCCAAGATTAATCTTTTTGTAATATGTGAGATATGGTCATCTATATCATTATTATTAGTAGAAGTAGTAGTACATTAGACATTTAGAATCCTCTCGTCCACTAAACAAATTGTGTAGGATCCCAACTCCCAATTTTATTTCACATCAATGACCACATGGGCAGGGCTGGAGACCGGTTTAATCGAGGCTGCTCTGCGAACCGGCTCGGAAGTTTTGAACCCGGCGAGCCGCGCCAACTCCTCGACCGAGCCGGTAATAGCCTCTGTACGAACCACCAATTCGGCAAGAAGGGATGCTACGGTCGCCAAGTGAAGGACGTCGGATGGGGCTGCGACCTCGGAGAGCGCGGCCCTCAGCTCCTCGACGCTGGCGGTCGCCGCTGACATATGGCATCCGGCGAGAGAAGACGGGCTCTTCATTGTACGCATCGCGGTGGCGAGAGCTCTCAACGATTTGGCGGATTCGGAGCTCATCTCTCGGCATGCGGATCGGAGCGTTATGCGGAGCTCCGAATCCTTACATGGCTGTATATTTTTTAAAAGTATAAGAAAAAAAATTATATTATTTAAAAAAAAAAGACATTTATAAAATTATTGTAATTAATTATATTTTTCATTGATGTGAATGGTACCTTGTTGATGTTGGAAGAAGTGATAATGTAGGTAGTAAGGGCCTCCATGGAAGAGGCACATTGGCGGCATAGAGTGCCAATCTTTTGGTATTGCTTCCAGGGGTGTCGGAAGTAGAATTGGCGATGACAAGGTTCCCACCTCGCAAAATTAAACTGCACATAAAGAAAAGCAAATCAGCAATTAGCAACATATAAAAAAATTAATAGGATTATTTATAAAGAGCACGACAACTCTTCATAATTTTTTGGAGTATTTGGATAGGATGATATCGCATTCCAGATTGAAACAACGAGAGCACTATAAGACTTGTGCAATTGTTCAAACGTTACTATATGCTCATTGTTGGGGTGATTGCACTGGAAAAGGTGACGCCCGAGTTAACACAGAGTTGAAGTGATAGAGATATAATGCTTTAATTTCTCTCCTTTGTTGATGTGAAGTGAAAAAGTAAATAAACTTTTAATGCGCTACTATACCATTCCATATTTCTAATGTGATAATATATTTTAGTAATTATAATGTTTGGCCAATGTCGGCCGAGTGCACTCTTGTAGCATGTATTATATATGTGCATACATTATATTGTATGCACTACTCAAATTTGCACTAAAAGTTATAATAATAAGAATACGCGGAGCAAATTTTGTTTTATATACTTATAATTAAAATTAAATAAGATTTAAGTATTATTGAACTATTTTTTAATAATTTAATTTATATATCTCAATCATAATTTTTAGATCCGACGATGCTTTATATGTGGAACAAAATTTTCTCATCTCTTATCTTTATATTAATATATATATAATTTTGAATATGTAGCTAGTTAGTATACGAACTCGGGTTCTTACTATTTTAATATTTAGTTTATGATCGATTTTTAATCGTAGCATCGGTGTATATATATTTGCATTTTAGCAATTAATAGATTACAGTACAAATACACTTGCATACCAAAGAGTCCTCGGCAGGCTTCGAGTTGAGGACGCTCTTGTACACTTGGAGAAAGGACTTGCCCTCCAGACTCCCTCCTTTCTCACTGAAGCATTCAGACTCCAACCCTACATAAAATTAATTCATGTTATATAATTTGCCATCACATATATATAGATTCATTAATTTGTTCGAGTACTTAATTATATACATAGAATATAAATTAACTATAGTTTAATTTATACCTTCGAGGAAGGTGGCGAGCTTGTCGAGATGGCCGGCGACGAGCAGGTGCAGGTCCTCGCCGGCCCACACGGGGAAGACGAAGATGGAGGTGCAGAGGCAGGTGGCGACGCCGATGGCGATGGTGGACAGCCGCTGGTGCGCCAACTGGATGAGCTCCTCCACCCGGTAGCTAGACACCGCCACCAGGCTAAACGTCAGTATAAATATCGTCACCCCGTAGTCGTACCTCGCTTTGATCTCCGGTATGAACCGCGAGAACGTCGCCGCCGCAGCTGCATGCATGCAGCACGTACGTACGGTCACATACATATCTATATATAAGATCTCTGATCACTGAGTTTGATGCATTAAAACGTACCCAGCAGGAAAACGAAGAGGCCGAGCAGCACGGGTTCACCTCTCTCCCCGCAGTGGACGGCCACCTGATGAGCCCCCACTCCGAGCGCGCCGGCCAACAGCGTCGCGAAAGCCCTGTTGAGGCCCTTGCTGAGCGTGCCACCTGATCATGCAGTAAACCATGCATTCGTTAGCTCTCTCGCCATTAACGTGCATGCATGCATGCATTAATCAGGTATCGATGGAGAAAGACGACGGGCGGTGGCGCGCACCAACTGTGTATTCCATGACGACGACGACGGTGAGGACGGCCCACATGGCGGAATCGCCGAAGCCATTGAAGAGGGGCGTGACGTAGTAGACGACGGAGACGAGCGTCAGCGCCAGTCCCACTTTGAAGGAGTGCGCAATCCTTCGGGGGTCATCTTTGGCAATCTTCTTCACCTTCTTGCAGAACCCGGCCACCGCTGCGCCCGTCCTCTCAGACGCCGAGCTCAGGCATGGACAGCAGGAGGCCTTCTGATCAGTGGTGCTGCTGCTCGTTTCTTTCCCTGCAGGCTCCATTAGAGTATATGTAACCTACAATGTTAGATCCCCCCACAAGGAAAGGCTGCAGAGTGGCCTTCTTTGAGGAGGGTGCTCTCTCGCAGAGCTTGGAACACAGGGAAGACGAGAGGCCAGTGATGGGAGGGAAATGGCTTTTGAACAGGGTTTATATAGATGGCAAAAGTAATAAAGTTTTGGAATTAATCTTTTTTATATAAATCCTATGTGACTGAATTGACTGTGACTCCATTTAACATCTTGAGACGCGTATCTAAAGAACTCTGAGTTAAAGAGAATGGTACATAGACATATCTCAGCTCTGACATGTACTCCATTTAAAGAAATATCTGCAAGATTATTGTGAACGGTACAAGATTTAAAAAATAATAATAATTGGTGTGTGAGATATTTGCAAGATATATTGGGGACAAGGAGGAGTTTCTCTGAAAAGAAATGCAAGTGGCAATGGTATTTTTTTTTCGATTGCCAACTGAAAGCTGTAAGGTTGTAATGTACTCTGTGCAAACGAGTTAAGAAAAAGCACTGAGAAAGGGTAGGCAAATTAAGGTATGTGTGATGGACAGCACTTTGGCTGAGACAAAAGAGAAAGTGGTGGCAAGCTCATGGCTACGTAACAAGTATTCCATAATTTCCATTCCATACAGTGCATAGTGCAGGCACACACGCCTTGGGTTTAACTGAAGTATATGCATACAGCTACATATGAAGCAAACATACATTATGCAGATCCATGCCATCACTTGGTTCTTTTGATTTCCACAAGTGAACTCAGGAGATAAGCAAGGAGTAAGATTGACAGAAATGAAATATATAGAATGCTTCAGGGCATTTCTAATTCTGGTTCTTGCAGCTTCTCTCTTCGGTTGCACTTTGAGGTCAGAAAAGCAACTATGCTGCACAAGTTGTGGAATCAGGATGGCTTTTCTAATTGGGGAAGCAATGCACCTCAGCTGTTTTGGTCTGCTCAATTTGTTTCTGTACTATTCCATTCCCCTCATGTAGTTTCTGTACTCACAGCTTAGCCTATCATTGATGCATTCAGTTACCCTTTGCTGAAAAGTTACTTGTTCCATGTGTCCCTGACTTGGACCTTAATACAGGAATCAGATGATTAACTAAAATTAAAGTCGTAGAATGTGAGTGTACATATCTGAAAAACTGTTTAGTGTGCAAAAGAAAATGAAAAACTTTGAGCAGAATATTCACGCTGAAAATCTCATCTGTCATAGTCGAATGAAATTCAAGAAATTATGGTGGACAATCGGGAAAAAAAAAGAAAATGAAGAAGAAAAAGTAAAGACTGTTGCTGATACTTTCTGTTCAAGTGAGATTATATACTGATCTGACTGAGACTGACAAAACAAACATATTTGCCACTAAATTAAAGCCTTCTACTGCGCTAATTCCTTAATTAGTGCTTAGTCATGTGCCTTACCACTTCATTGATAGGCAATTAAATTCAGATTCGTACAAGAGCACTCCACTCAGCACTGTTACCAGACAAGGTGCATGGATACAAATGATCACCGATTGTGGTACTTTATTATCTCCTTTGTCCTAACATTCTTTTCTGGAAATACTCTATACCTTGAGTCAATTAGAACCTTCACAATATGAAATTATCTTGAACTTCACATGATAATATATTTTGTACCCCACAAATATAAACTTGTCATAATATTATGTAAGAAAAGAACAGGCCAATGAAATATTATATTAATAGCACCTAAGACCACAAAGCATTCAAGATAAAATTATGGAAGCCCTACAAAGAGTATAAGCCGTGCATCTTCCTTCATTTGCACCAAGTCATTTAGACGAGTGGTTAAGGACTAGTCCTTTTACTGTATCCAATTAAGTATATATTCCAGTTGATGCATATTGGTTATAAACTAATACTATTACTAAAAGTTATAGTCCTCCAAGATGCCTTCATGGTTGAATGGTGCCGGAAAAATGTCAATATATATAAGCAAATGCATGTATATCGGAAAGGGAGATAAGATAACTACCTATAAGCCTAATAAGCAATTTGCGAGAGAGAGAGAGAGAGAGAGAGAGAGAGAGAGAGAGAGAGAGAGAGAGTAAAAGAAGCAATATTCTTCAAAGCTTCTTGTATACCATTATATGTAACATTCTCTATGCTGCACTTTATNGAGAGAGAGAGAGAGAGAGAGAGAGAGAGAGAGAGAGAGAGAGAGTAAAAGAAGCAATATTCTTCAAAGCTTCTTGTATACCATTATATGTAACATTCTCTATGCTGCACTTTATGCAGTGAGATATAGACAAACTAGAGATGGAAAGTCCTGAGAATTTAAGCATCCTAGTGGGTTTTTTTTCAATAGTGGTTCTGCCATTAGGCTTCCTCAATGCTGATGGTGATCTTTTTTTTCTTCTAGTGCAATCCGTACCTTTTTCTAGATCTTGTTTTTGATGTACTTCTAGGGGCATAATTAAATAGCATGACATATGGACTGGTCTGGAATTGCTAACTTTAACTTTGGCCTACCCAAATTTACTTATCAGTTTCCTTAATAATAGCACAATTTGGTGGCTGGTGCTTTCAAGAGTGATCGCATGATAAAGTATTGTTCCTTAGCTTAGTTACATTATTCTTGGAGGTTTGACAGCATCCATGGTGGTCAAAAGTCGGAAATACTAGAGTATAGAAGCTGGATTGTAAATTGACGAGATAAAGATAATGGTGCTTTGTCTGAACTTTAGCTTTATTTAATTAGGAAAAGTGTGACACCATCTCACCTTGTTAAGCGTACCCTACTTAAGCAAATATGTGTTATTATTATTATTATTATTATTATTATTATTATTATTATTGTAACACCTCAGATTTTTAAAATAAATAAAAAATAAAATAAATGGGAGATATGATAAGATAAGAAAAGATATAATTGATTAAGATTAGGAAAAAAATTTGAATTAAAGTTAAATTATTATATTTTCTTATCAATTAAATATTCTTAATCCTATATTAATTAATTTAAAGGAATCATAATCATATGAAAGATTTATCTTATGAAATTATAATATGATATAAAGTTATTTTTTGAGAGTCCTAATTATATTCAAACTTCATCTAAGGGTGAATTTCCTTTCCTATAAATAGGACTCAACTTCTCCTCTCATCCAATAATTCTTTCCTCTCAAATCAAAGGCATTTGAAGTTCTCTCTCTCTCTTTCTCTCTCTCCCTCTCTCTCTCGATGACGCAAGGACATGGAGGACCAACACGGACCGTGTCCACATGACACGTGGACCATGTTGCACGGGACAAAGAAGGAAGTAGATCACGAAGAGACACAGATCGTGTGAGGGAGCATCGTGAAAACTTAAGGAAACAGACCATGTCGGGCCGTGTCGCGCATGCTTGGCAAGGAAAAACGGGATCAACCGACGAAAAAGCAAAATATGTAACTAGGAGGATCAACCTTAGGGTCTTTCATATATGCTAGATAAAGTAAATGAACAATAAGAATAATATAACAATTAAATGCATAATCTACACACAAACATGGCCGTGTTCCCCATGACTCGGGCCACTTCTTTGGAGTTGGCATTGGACACGTCGAGAATGGACAACGTCGACGGACGACGCCGTGGAAAAATAATCTAATCGCCAAAAATGGATTGTAGTCAATCTGACACAGTCCGTGTTCCTTGGGAGAACGGTCGCATCCACCCTTGACGTACGTTGCTTCGACTAGAACAAAACATGCCAGACCGCGTGCCTTTGGGGCCTAGTCTGTGTCCTTGGGGTATTATAATAAAGAAAAGAAAAAGGTTGTGTCATCTTCTGACACAATTCGTGTCTTCCCCGAATGAGATAGTAGAATAAACCTCGGAACAAAAATGGTCTGTATCACCTTGAAAACGGACCGTGTTCACATCTATTTGAATTGTCGCGTCCTTTTGAGGAACACCGCCTGACCCGATACACAACACGGGGCGTGTCACATCCGACGCGGGCCGTGTCCTGGGATGCTTGATGGTATGTTTGATTGACTGATTGAACTTGATTGAGGTAGGGCTAGTATCCTCTCACGTGAACTTAGAAGAATAGGTAAACAAGAGTAAAATATGTAAATAACCGTGTTTGAATGAATACTATGAAGAGGAAGACGCCGACACATTAGAAATTTATTTCCTCCTGTTGAACCTCTCCTGTTAGGGCCTCGTGTCCTTTTGTTAGGGTTTTATGCCCTCTGATTACTTGATGGGTCTAAGATTGACCACATGGCCTAGCTACTCATCATGGCGCCAGATCACTGGAATCTTCATGCACTGATAATTGCTCATTATTGATTGAAATAAAAAATTCTACCCAAAATGAATAAAGAAGTGGAGCTAAATATACTGATATACTTTACACCATGAGAGTTAGGTGTAACTGATGTTTGTGATACTGAAATGAAAGATGAAAGAGATTGGTCCTGATGGACTTATGGAACTGTAAGAAAGAGGTAAAGCAAAGTAAAGGAAAATGTAAAGTAATTGAAAGTAAAGCCAACGTGTATTAAGATGAATGTATGATAGGACATGTTCTCCTTTACTTGTATCTGCATATATGCTTTATTCTACTGAATTATTATCCTTTTGGGCTTCATAGCTCATGGGAGGATTGTCTTACCTGTATTTTAATTCTGCAGGCAAATAGGTATAAATATATGATGATTGTGCATCGGTAGCATGATGAGATTCGTGATGAGATGACTTGTACATAGCATAGATCCTAGTTATAAGTCAAGTATTAGCTTCCGCAATGGCATGTATATGCGTTGACCAGTGGATTGGTCAAAATGTAGTCAAAAAAGTAAGTTGGTAGCGTCTTCAAGTCTGTGTTTTGTCAGGTGGCGGGATGTGGATTTGGGGGCGTTACAATTATTATTATATGCATTTGACTCTTTGAAATATATTGTGGATGATATCAAAACATATTATTGTGATAATAATTTATTGCAGAAGTCGAGATGGAGACAATAAATCACACTCATAAGAGGTCACAAATTTAACAAGATTCACCTTGTATGTCCTTTGACAAAAATATATATTTACTTAGAAGTAGAGAATTGCAGATAGAATACCTTGAATCTAGAGAGGATTATCAGTGATCCTACCTAAAGCTCTAGATGAGCAGCGTTGGTCGTCCAAATGAAATTTTTCCTAGGGGATCACAAACAAGAATTAACCAAAGGAATTATAGACGAGGATCCCGTTGAAGTTACATATTTTCCTTAGTTGCAACCTTTTGAAATCCTTAACTCTTACATCAGTTAAAAATGTTGTAAGGTGACCAGTATGGTCACGGGCCGTGATGGGTTATCACGG
>LTAE01010162.1:0-17285 GCA_001647135.1 Pontederia paniculata
ATTTCAAATTTAGTAGTTGAAACCTCTCCTTGTGGGTTCGATATCTTTTATTACTACATAGGATTCTGTGCGCTTGCAGAATTGCTATCAATAATGGGATCACATGTTTTGTCGATCGACGTGAAGGAATGTAGAGCTCGACCTCAGTAGAGTTGGAAATGCATGGGCAATGGGCTATGATCTAAGATCCACTCTCATGCTTCTCCTAGGGGTAGGAGGGATCTTCATGGTTGCATGAATCGTGATATTCTATTGTCTGGTGGTTCGAGGTAAAGGCCTAGGTCGGCGATGACGCGAAAGGAGATGCCACCAATGCCTAGATCGTTGTTTGTCAAACTATCAATGCTCAGGACATTGATGCTTTGACCAACGCCCGAGCCGCATGATTGCATGCATAGCCCTACCAGACAAGAACAAGAGGAAAACAGCTCCATCCAACTATTGCTACCGGCCATGTAGTTGTCCTCAAGTGGCAGCTGCGGCATTTCTTTGTTGATTTATTTCCCTTGCAGAGGTGCAGTCATTCACACTTGGGGGAGCTGCAAAGATAGGGGTGTGCAACATCTGCCTTCATCCGTTACCCATGGTCACCATGTACGGCAGTTCCCCTATGAGCATGAGCATCATGCTCATTACATGGACCCATGCCACAACATGAGAGTGCAAACATGACCATGTGTAGGGAGGAGGTATTCTAGTCGGCGACCGCTGAAGATAGAGGAGAAGAAATCAATAAGCAACGGGGATAGTTGATAGTCGTGACCAATAAAAAAGCTTAGTTTGTGGCAATTAGATATATAAGTTCTTGTCTAGTTTATAATGAAAAATTATTAACCAATTTCTTAGTGTAATACAATTATGACATTTTTGACATGATATAATGATGACTTTTTTAATGTAATTTGATTACAATGGTACAAAAGTCATGAGCCTTTTATTGATCAAAATCAATATGAACAACATAGTTTGAATACAATAAAAATAGTCTTATCTACATGTAAATATGCATTGTCAACAAATATAATAATCAATGTCGGTCATCTTGCAATAGGTTGTTTGTCCCTCCCTTTGCCTTCCTCTCACGTAGAAGGAGGTACGGGAAGGGGACATCCTCTTGATTATAGGAGGGTGATCAATGTTATCTCTTCTAGGAGAGGGATAGGGGTGTGTGGGGGAAAGGGGGTCGAGGGGCAATATTGCCCATCTAATGACTTAATTGATTAATTAATTTGAAATAACACTTTATAAAACAAGTAAAACAAGTATATAATTCCAACATAGTTAACATCCATTTAAAAAAATGAACTTTCATATTGTGTGTGCCAGAAAAACATAAATTTAATTCAATTTTAAAATTATTGTAATAGTATATAAAATAATAAAGGGTGCTTTGGTACTTGCCCATCTAAATGGATCCTGAGATTAAAATATTTATCCAAAGGTCCATTTGGATCTTAAAAATTGGTCAAGCACCTCCAACAACAATTGCATCAATTTCTCCCTCTGATGTCTTCCTTTGTTGAGGTACAATACATCAAGCTTAAGGACGCTACGGGAACTGGATGTATAAATATTTGTCTTCATTTATTGCCATAGGCACCCAGTAGGCATGAGCATCATGCTCACTTAATGGACTCGTGGCTACAAAATGGGAGTGTGAAGTGTTTGGATATAAGTTAGGAGAAGATATTTAAATCACCACCCACTGAAGATATAGGAGAAGAAATTGTTGAGTTATGGGGAGAGTTAATAGCTACGGCCACTGTTTTATTAATGTAATGCAATAATGACTTTCTTTTGATATAATTTAGTTACTATGGTAAAAAATATGAATATTTTGTTGACCTTAATCAACATGGACAACATAGTTTTAGTCTAATAAAAGAATATATACTGTCGACACATATAAAAGTCTTCATCTCTCTCGTAACTTAGCTAGACCCATGACAAAAATGGTCGTTCTTTTCTCTATATTCCAAAATAGTCTATGTGGGTCTTGCAAAAGCGGATATATACTGGACAAACATGTGGGCAGGAAGAGATGGAAGGAAACTCTAACTCAAGATGACTTTCCACACATCATGCACTCAAATAGAGAATTTGAACAAAAAAGATCAAATTTGTAAATTAACAAGTAATTGGCTCACTAAATAAATTGCTTGGGTCTCTAGAATAAAAAAATTCAATATCATAACCCATGCGAGAACTATTACCATCACTGAAAATGAGTTTATATAGTCTTAGTTTATAACATCTCGAAGAAGAAAAAAAATTAAGATATGTTATTTGTTTTTTTAGAGAAAAATATGTTCATTATTAATTGAAAGTAAATATGAAATTGTGGAATTTGGGAAAAAAATTAGAGTCGGGCATGGACACTAGCAGGGGCGGACTACACTATATATATATATATATATATACTAATAGATTCAATCAATATATAAATAAGTGCTAAAAAAGAGTAAAGTTATCTATTTGGTGTAGTGGTTAGGGGGTTTTGGGTACTATGTTGAGGTCTATGGTTTAATCCTTGACCCCTCCCAATTTTTTTATTTTACTTTTATATGTATCGACCCCCCAACTTTTCATTCTGGGTCTGTCCCTGGACACTAGGGGTGTAATAAAAAAATCTTAAAAAATCAATCCAACCCGATATAATTTTTCTGTTTCTTTAAATATGAAAAAAAAATCTAGGCGGTTTTTAAACTTTAAGGTATCGTTTGGCTCTAGAATATATACAAAGAAATAAAAGATTATATTCCTTCTTGATTGATATTCTTAATTATGTTTGGATGGTAATTTTAGTATTGGAACATCTTATTCTGTTATAGTATTTGGTTTGAAAATAAAATAAAATGAAGAATATCACAATGGAAAGACCAATGTACCCTTGCATATTTTTTTTATATAATTGAAGTTATAACTTTTTCCTTCTCCTTCAACTAGCATTCATGCACAAAGATCTATCCACAATGTAAAGTAAAATGACATCATTGCCCTCAAGTTAAGTTTGCAGAACATCTCATATTCCATTTATTTTGGAGGTTGAGATGTTCTCCATTTGTTTTGGAGGTTATGATAACTTTTTCGACATATGTCTAACAGAATTAAACATGTCTCGTAAATTGTGAAGTCCAAGTTTGTTATTAACCTTATTCTCCTATTGTTTGATGTAATTATGTTGAATAAAGCTTTATCCAACTAGTTATCCACGAATAAACGGGCTCTAAAAGACTACCCAAGAGTACAATGGATGTCTAAATAATTAAAATTATATATATACATATATATTTATGTGATATATATATATATATATGAAAATAATGGAGATGCTACCTATCTAATTAGATAGCACCGTATTACATATATTATTCATCATAAGATGTTGATCTACGATGAATTTAAATCTTCTCTCTCTTAAAGAGTTTGTTATAAGTTGTTAGATTTATTATCTATCTAACATCATACAATTGATAATAAACTTAATTACAACATTATCTTAAATGCATAACAAATAATTAATGACATTTTTGGTACTTGCCCATTTATGATGGCCTGATATTGGAAAAATATCTTAGAGCAAATTTAAAGATGCAAAAAAAAATACTACAGTCAAATTTTGTTCCAAAACAAAATAGTTTCGTGTAGGGCTGTAAGAAAATTTTCATCAGCATGAAAAGCCTACTCTTGAATGTTGGTGTTCGTGGGGCTCATTTTTCATTTATATATTTTTATCATCTTATTAAGTTGTCCTAGTTTTGTATGTTTAATTATCTTCTATTACATTATTGAGCTTTTATTTGAAATTATAAATTTTGATGTTAAGTTATAACTAGTTTACACATAGGACCAGAGGAAAAATTCCCAACATGATTGAAAATTTACAGAATGAAGAACAGTAAAGACATCTAATCCGAACTTCCATCAATGCTCCATGTTGAGAAAAAGAAGCAACTTCAAATGGCACTTACGCTATTAAATATTAAGCAAATAATTTCCATCAAACATTAAGCAACTAATTTCCATCAAATATTTTAGTGCCAGAGAGCTAAGGACAAAAGTTAAACAAGGTTTCTAGGACATGCTTCGCATGCACCCTTACAACTTTACAAGCATCAGCAGAGCTAAATACAAGTACTTACGTTAGCAAGCAAAACCAGAAGATAAGACTACCAAAAGAGGTTAATCTTTCAGCGATGAGAACAAAATTTTGTTCCTCCTATAAACACCAATCATTCTGTAGCATTATCTTCAGCATTTTTTGTTTCAGTTTGGCTATCTGGTGACGCAGACAGACATACACGATAAACTTTTTCTTCTTTTACCACTCTATATGAAGTATCAGTAGACTTTCCTTTTAACATTATTTTCATTCATCCTTCTTGAGTGTTCTTCCAAGTTCTGTGGCCTGAAAGTGTTGTTAGCCTTTTCAGTCTGTTCACTGGTCCAATTGTCCAAAGCATGCTTAATTTCCTTTGGAGATCTCAAATTAGACACAGTTTTCTGATTTTCAACCGGCTCGTCATTGTGACTTCCACGCTGAATTGATATATTCTCAGTTTGCAGCTTCTGGTTCTCAAACCAGGATGACGCTGTAGAGTTAACCTGTGGCACCACTTGATTGTCTGGTTCGGACCTGTCATCACGATTATACCAGACTTCAGGCCCTTGCCTCTCAATAGCACCATCGATAATCGACAGGTCATTGGACAAAATAGTTTCGTTTATCCCCCGGGCTCCTGCAACAATTGAAGCACTGTTATTTTTTAACTGACCCTTTACTTTAGGCACATCATCTTTGTCCGCAACTTTTTCCTCAATAATTTTTTTAAACTTGCTATGCATGCTACCATTTTCACCTTTTGTTTTGGTTTCTTGGCCTTCTTGTTGTACATCACTGGAAGCTTCATTCTTTTTATAACTTTCTTCAGGAGTGTCGCGAGAACCATCTTCGTGATCTTTGTCATCCAGGAGCTCTAATTCCTCAGCATTATCATCATGATCCTTCTTGTCTTCATCATTAGCTAACTCATCTCCATTCGCAGCTTCTTCATCATCACCCTCTTGGACATCCTGTTCATCGTCTCTGTCATGATCCTGCACGTCAATCTCATCATCTTCAAGCCCTCCACGATCCAAATCCTCAATCGCTTCTTTCACCTCTTGGTCTTCCTCTTCTGTCTCTTCTTTGTTATCATCTTCATTGAAGGTTTCATGCCCAGACTGAGTTTCCTCCCTTTGTGGCATTTCCTTCCTGCCAAATTTCGAGAGATCCAGTTCGCTGTCCGCAACATATATAAGATTTTTTGAGCTCCTTTCATCTAATGCCTTTTTCTTATTATAAGAGTGCCTCAACTGATAAAGCAACCAGAAGCAAATAACAACCATGACACATATCTTAAGAATGTTTTTCATTCTACGCCCTTTGATCCTTTGATTCCTACTCGACTGCTGGCGAATCATTGTAGGTATTCTATGTAATAGGAAGCCACTTATATAGAATGTCCTCTTCAACTTTGTACATTAATAGTTCAAAAGATGGTCATACTGAACTTTGATTCATCGCATATAACCCCTCTACCATCTGCATGTTTTAATAGAAAGTAATGTAGTTTCAGAGCAATGAAGCATGAAAGCAACACATTGTTGAATGTCATGCTAAATTAGTGTACTAGAAATGGAGAATAAAAGGAGCACATTGAGAACAAATTAACAAATAATAACAAACTCCAAATTACAACTAATCTTACAACTTGTTGTTTTCAATCTCTTAGTTTCTGTCAGCTGCAGAATAACCAGCCCTAATCACCTGCAACCTGAAGCTTTAGATGCATGCCCCCATCTTTTTCAAAACAAGATCAAAGAAAAAGATATTGGAGAAAGGAAACAATAAAAGGTAGCATGATCCCTCTTTCTAATCAAAGGAAGACACTTTCCCTTCACAACTTAGCACCTTAACACCATGACATATATTTTCACAGCTCAAAATTCACAAACCATATCAAGAAGCACTGATTACCCAACAACCAAGACATGGTCAGGCATTTCAGGGATTCATAAAATAAACCAGGGTGATATATATGGGCACCCAAAATCATTCACTGAAATTCTAAGAAAAGAAAGAAATCAATGACAGAGATCCAACATTTTATCTATCAAGAAATAGGAATGC
The DNA here is from genome assembly GCA_001647135.1 of Pontederia paniculata. NCBI lineage: Eukaryota > Viridiplantae > Streptophyta > Magnoliopsida > Commelinales > Pontederiaceae > Pontederia > Pontederia paniculata. Next base: position 6,173 of record LTAE01010162.1, read on the forward strand.
TTTAAGGAATACCTCAAGAAAGCGAAGCTTTACTGATTGGTAGACATGGAAGCAGAGGCCTTCACCAGGGAAGTCGAGCCCCAAGAGGAGTCAGCACCAGAAGCAAGAACCGCCACTGTTAAAAACGTTCTATTTGGTAAGGAAAAGATGATGGTCTGGTGTAGTTACTTATAATCATGACATAAACTCTGGTATAGATGTCAAGTCCTAACAGTCGGAACTCAGAAAGCTGAGAGAGAGAGAGAGAGAGAGAGAGAGAGAGAGAGAGAGAGCAGCGTGTTTAGTGTGAAGAGGCAGAACGGTACCAAAGAGTGAAGGCTTGGAAGGTGGCGCATATAAAAAAGAGTACCTCTTTTATTTTAATATTAAGGTTGTGCATTTGTAATTGTTTTGATATTTGTATTTGGTAAAGTAACTTCTCTCTGCAAACGAATAGGTGGCGGGAAGAAATAAAAAGGGTGTCCTTATTGTCACTCCTAAAAACTTAATGTCACTCTTCTTTATTCATCTTTATCTTTTTTTATTATACTAATAAATAACTTAACTAATCCTTCTTAAAAATTATCGATTCCCAATAAAATCAATCATATAGATTAATATTTTATTCTTTTTAATACTAACCAAATTTTTTTATCAAAAAATTATTATTATTTACTTACTTCATTTTATGAGTGCGTAATATAATTTTTTTGTTAGAAGTACATGACCATTTTTATCAAATGAAGTGTAAAATATAAATATTTATTATTCATACATTACATCTCAATAATTTGCATCTTATATTTTATTTTTTAAAAAAAATATTACACACATATACTAATTAAAATATATTTACTTTTTAGGATATCTAGAATTTGATATCTACAATAAATTTAGCGATAAACACTAAATTGATTTATTTATAAAAAATATCTAAATCACATTAAATATCACTCATATAAATAATATATTATAAACTTAGGTGTAATAAAAATAAATAAATAGTAATAAAATGATATATTTTGTCATAAAAAATGTGTGGTATTAATAGAAAAAAATATTATGATATATTGCTAAGAAATTATATAAATAATATATATATATAATAATTAATTATAGTGAAGTAAATAAATAGTAATAAAAAATCTGATTATATTAAAAGATCTATAATATTATTAACTCTTTTGGGAATGTGCTAATTTTATGAAAAGTTAATAAAGTTGTTTAATAGCATAGAATCAATAAGGATAAAATTGACAAAAAGAAGTGGCATTAAGAATGTAGAAGTGGCATTAAGGGCACCCAAATAAAAATAGTTGCTTTTTCAGAATTTTTATGAACTATCAAAGGCATCAATTTTGAATTTAGTAAAGGATTACTTTTTTCCGTACCAACTTTTTATTAGTTTACGACATTTTTCGCCTATTTTTTATTAATAAATTTATAAATATCAATTTTCAAATTTATTTCTATTTTCGCTCAAATCCTTTCATCAAATTTCATTCAAAATTTATGTTTTATTAACTTCATTTATTAAACAATTATTGTGAAATACTATTTTGAACTTACTTCCTTAAAATAAAACCAATATAGTAAAGTAAAAATAACATATGAATACTTATTTTTAGTAGTTATAAAATATTGTGTTTTTTGTATTTTTTTTATATTTTTATTTTAAAAAGTGAGGGTAAAATATATATATTTTATAATTATTAAAATTCTAAATGGAATAATATGGAGGAATTTGAACAAGAACAAAAATGATTCGAGAAATAAAAATTATAAATTTATAGTTAAAATTTTAGGGAAAGGACTAAAGTCACTAAACCAAACGTATGTCAATACAAGAGTTTTTGGCTAAATTAAAAAAATATTGTCAGAAGACAAAAAAAAAGGATAAAAGTGATTGGCCGGCCCGCAGCACTTATTGGGCCATATTTTTCATTAGGATGATACTAGTATAGTCATAGACGGATGATGATTTTATCCATGCCAAGGGGGAAAATGTGACCCTATCTTTTTTTTTCAAATTATCTTTATTTTAATCAATTATTTATTTATATATTTATTTTCTTCCACTATTATTATTATTATTATTATTATTATTATTATTATTATTATTATTATTATTATTATTATTATTATTATTATTATTATTATGTAAACATGTGTTGGGCTCGGAACCATGAGACCCNTATTATTATTATTATTATTATTATTATTATTATTATTATTATTATTATTATTATTATTATTATTATTATTATGTAAACATGTGTTGGGCTCGGAACCATGAGACCCGAGTCCTATTTCGACTTTGGATCGGAAGTTACGACGATTAGTCCAAGTTCGTAATTGGAGTTTAAGCTTCTTCAAATCGTCATATACATATATTTTATATGGTGTGCCTTCAATATATAAAGTATAAACAATATTCTTCTGTCGACAAATGAGTTTCGATTAAGTTAAAATAATAGGCAACAATATTATTATTATTATTATTATTATTATTATTATTATTATTATTATTATTATTATTATTATTATTATTATTATTATTTAACTTAATTTCATCAGAGGTAATTATGAATTATATTTAAATGATATGAGGTTATGTTAAGATGATGTGAAAGGTATTTTTTAATGTCTTATTTTGTAAGTAGATTATAAACTTTATTATATAATTAATAAAGTTTTTAAAATAATTGAAAGACCTTTTGAATTTTCTTCATTGCAGTGACAAAAATATTTTTGTGATGGACATTTGGTTAAGCATGCAAGTAGAGGCGAATCTAATATAGTGGACTACGTATTATCAGGAATTAATACTTTAGGAATCTCGCCTTCTTGTCGTAGCCACTCCTATACACCATTGGAACCGGAGCCGATTCTGGCTCTGATTTCATTCCCTCTTATTGAGATCACTTATGGAGCATTTGGATGGAGAACTATGGATTCTCCGGATTCAACTTAATAGATTTATTTGATAGATTAGTTCTAATTATATTCGAATGAAGTAATGATGTTAAGTTCTATAGGGTGTTTGGATGAATCATGTGAGAACAAAAGAAAATAGAATTATTTTTTAGATAAATAAATTATTTATAAATAAAAATAATAATATTAGTTTGAGACATAAAAAATATTTTCAGTAAATCTTAATAAATAATATAATATATAAATATTTTATAATTATATTATTAATTGAGTATAAAATTAAAATATACATTTAAAATAAAACATTAATAATTTAAATTAGAAGGCATTGAATTAATAATTTAAAATAAATGTTATAATCTTAAAAAATGTTTATAATTTTAATAAACATTAACAATCTTAATAAATGCTAATGAGTTTATACATTAATAATAAATTAATAAAATTAAAATTTTAATTTTAAAAGTTAATAACGTATATATCATTAACTTGTTATTTTATACATCATTAAATTTTATTCTTAATAAATGTACCGTAATAAATTAAAGTAAAAGTATATATACGTTAATATACATTTAGTACCATTAACATTTAAATTAAAATTAATAACATTTAATAAATTAAAAAGGAAGGATAATACATAAAATATTTTATTAAAGTTATGATACAAATAATTTTAGATTATAATATTAATTAATATAAAATTAAATTTTAATATTTTAAGATTAAATGTTAATAATTTAAATGAAAACTTAAAGTTAAAATAAATTAAAAAGAAAAAGAAAAAATATGTAAAATATAAAAAGAAAAAAATAAAATTAAGAAAAAACGGTCACATCAATAAAAAAGAAATGAAGAATAAAAAATAAAAGAAGATGGACTTGGTGGAACCACACCAGGTTCCTGCTTGCTTGGACCACCAGAACCTTGTTCACGTGATCCAAGGTTCTGGTGGTCAGATTTCACCTTGAGGCGTTTGGGAATGAAATTGGAGCTAGAATCGGCTTTGATTCCAGTCTGATTCTTCAAATGATAAGACGAATTAGACATTGAACTTAAAATAAAAATCTCGAGTCACGTGACCCGATGTACCTATCGGTGATTCTTACTAAAAGCAGGAATCGTCGGTTCCTACGCAAGGCGCTGTAACAACACCATCAAATGTTGTTGTTCTAACCTTTTTTATTTAGTCCACTTCATTTTTTTTCTTTATTCAACTTTTAACTTTAAATAATAAATTTTAATTTAATATTAACTTAATAATATAGTTATATTAATTATACATTTAGTATATATATGTTAATATACATTTAGTATCATTAACATTTAAATTAAAATTAATAATGTTTAATAAATTAAAAAGGAAGGATAAAATATATTTTTTTTGTTAAAGTTACAGTACAAATTAATTTTAGATTATAATATTAATTAATATAAAATTAAATTTTAATATTTTAAGATTAAATGTTAATAATTTAAATGAAAACTTAAAGTTAAAATAAATTAAAAAGAAAAAGAAAAAGATGTAAAATATAAAAAGAAAAAAATAAAGTTAAGAAAAAATTGTCACATCAATAAAAAAATGAAGAAATAAAAAATAAAAGAAAATGGACTTGGTGGAACCACACCAGGTTCCTTCTTGCTTGGACCACGAGAACCTTGGTCACGTGATCCGAGGTTCTGGTGGTCAGGTTCCACCTCGAGACGTTTGGAATGGAATTGGAGTTAGAATCAACTATGATTCTAGTCTGGTTCTCCAAATAACAAGACTAATTAGATATTGAACCTAAGATAAAAAATCTCGAGTCACGTGACCCAGGATATCTATCGGTGATTCTTACTAAAGCAGGAACTGACGGTTCATGTGCAAGACGCTGTAACGACACCATCAAATGATGTTGTTGTAACATTTTTTATTTAGTCCACTTCATATTTTAATTTTTTTATTCAACTTTTAACTTTAAATAATAATTTTTAATTTAATATTAACTTAATAATATAGTTATATTAATTTTACATTTAGTATATATACGTTAATATACATTTAGTATCATTAACATTTAAATTAAAAGTAATAACGTTTAATAAATTAAAAAGGAAGGATAATATATAAAATATTTTTTAAAGTTACGGTTTCAAATAATTTTAGATTATAATACTAGTTAATATAAAATGAAATTTTAACATTTTAAAATTAAATATTAATAATTTAAATGAAAACTTAAAGTTAAAATAAATTAAAAAGGAAAAGAAAAAGATGTAAAATATAAAAAGAAAAAATAAAGTTAAGAAAAAACTATCACATCAACAAAAAAAATGAAGAAATAAAAAATAAAAGAAGATGGACTTAGTGGAACCATCGTGTTCCTGCTTGCTTGGACCAACAGAACCTTGGTCACCTGACTCGAGGCTCGTTCTGGTGGTCAGATTCGACCTCGAGGCATTTGGGAATGGAATTGGAGCTAGAATCGGCTCTGATTCCATCTGATTCTTCAAATGACAAGACAAATTAGACATTGAACTTAAGATAGAAATCTCGAGTCATGTGACCCGGGGTATCTGTCGGTGATTCTTACTAAAAGTAGGAACTAACGATTCTTGCTCAAGGCGATGTAACAACATCATCAAATGCTATTGTTGTAACCTTTTTTAATTCAGTCCACTTCAATTTTTAATTTTTTTCTTTATTCAACTGTTAACTTAAATAATAATTCTTAATTTAATATTAACTTAATAATATAATTATATTAATTATTTCGTTATATTTATTAACAAATATTTTTAATTATTTTTATGATAAGATTTTATTAATTTAAAATGTGAGATTAAAATAAGTTACATAAATAATTTAATTATATTAATAATGAGAAAAATTTTATATTATTTAAATATATTTCATAAGAAGATCATTTATTGTCTTATATTTATTTTATAATATAAATTATTTTATTAGTATAATTATAATATTAATAACATTTTTATGAAAATATTATTGTTAAAATAATATAAATAATTTATGAAAATTTTGTTGTTAAAATAAAATTTTGTGATATTAATTTTATGTTATTTATTAATTATGTTTTAATACTTTTAATCGATATATTTTATAAAATATATTTTTATGAAAATATTAATTTTACATAAGTGTTTAAGTAATATGCAACGAAATTTTTTTAATTGTAAGGTGCAGCCTCACACGTAAAATGTGGTCCCACATTATTTTTTAAATTGATGTGATCCCATTTTTTAAAAATGAGGTGAGACCTACCCTTTTATAGGTGATTTCTTGATTGCACATTATTTAACCTCATTTTATAATACAAACTATAATTTTTAAATTCAAATAAGTTTTATTTTTATTAAAAATATATTTTATATTTAAGGTTTTTACTTTTAATGCAAACATCCTTCTAACATATTTATAATCATTATATTTTTAGTTCATCCAAACACAACTATATTTAATTTATCAAATCAAACTATTAATCGGAATTCGGAGAACCCTCTATTCTACTCGTCAAACGCTATCTTAGGCATCATTTCAGCTATGGTTCCACTCTGGTTCGTCAAACGATGTGACACTTTGAGATCTAGGTAGAGAAATCGGGGTTGAAATCTCGGGTCATGTGACCCGAGTTCTAGCCGACGGTTTCTGCTTGTTCCAATTGCTACAAATGTTGTTGCAGTTTCTTATTTTAGCCATTTGTTTATTTTGATACATTTTTTTTTCTTTGTCGTTTTTTATTTGCAACATGAGGCGTCATGGCCGCTCCTTTTTCTTATTTAGCCGTTTTTTTTACTTTTTTTATTTAGTCTTATATTTAATTTATAATATAAATTACTATTAGTAAAATTATTAATTATTTAAACAAAATAATTTTATCAAAATATTATTATTAAAATAGTAATTTGCGAGATTAATTTTATATTATTTATTTATTATTATTTTAATAATTTTAACTCATATTTTACAAAAAAATATAAAAAGATTAATTTATGAAATTAATTTTATATTACTTATTATAATTTTTAAATTTAATAAAAAAATTCTTTACTAAAAATATATTTTATATTTCTAGTTCTATTTTTTTCATCCAAACATCTTTATAATCTATCTATAGTTATTATATTTTAATTCATCCCAACATAATTAGAATTAAATTGTTAAATCAAATTATTTACTATAATATAGAGAACCGCGTTCTGTTCCCAAACGCTTTCTGATTCTTGTGCGGTAACCAGTGAGCTATCAAGATGGTTATAATCAGAGACCTCTAAATGATAGCTAAAACCCTCTAACCACTATACCAATTAGATAACTATGCTCTTTTATTAGCTTTTATTTTATTTATTGATCGTATCAACTAATATATATATATATATATATATATATATATATATATATACTTTTTATACCGAAAAGTTGAGTTGGGGGAGGGGGAGCTGTGTCCTCTTCCCCCTCCCCCCGCACTGTAGCTGGGTCCGCCCCTGATTATAATATTATTTTTTTCTTCTTTAGGTTGCTCTCTATTAGATTAATTAATCCATATCATCTCAAATAGTATATTTAATTATAATAAATGAGATTTCTAACGAGAATTTATCAACCAGATATCGTACTTAAGTGAAACCAACTTGCTTATCAACCTCTTGGTCTGGTTATAAATAACATTGTGCAATGTGAATCCATTCCATCAACTAGTAATATAGAATAGAAAATCATGAATTTCATACAAAATATATTAAATCACCACCAAATCTAGAAATAACATAAATTTGCATTATTGTATAAAGTGAAGTCTTTTTTTCAGAATTATGAGTTATTTTTGTTTTCTTTCGTACATTATAAAAGTACTCATTTATCCCCCTTAGTTTTTTTAGCCTTTTCATTTTACCCAATTAAGAATATAAATAATAAATATGTTGTTCTTCATAAGATTTTAGAATAACTGATAGTCTATCTAATTTAATATAATATTATAACAGGATTGATGGGTCTCAACTCTCAAGTTCAAATTTCCAACGGAGCTTATAGATAAAAGAAAATATTTTCTCCCATAATACTTTATACATTTAGGTAAATCAAAATTATTAAAAATGCCCACTTAAGTAATGTTAAGAATATAAACAATAAAATATTATTTTACTAAATGCTTAAGATTTTAAAATAATTGTTAACATATCTAGTTTACTATAGTATCACATCAGAGTCGAGAGGTCCTGAGTCAAAATTCAAGACTTCTTATTTAAAAAATATATTCTTTTTTAGTTTTTTCACATATTAGACTTTAAATTATATCAAAACTATCAATAATTCATACATAAAAGAGAGTCTTAAAATATATAATAATAAAGATCATGTTTTTTTCTAAATATTTAAACTTTTAGAACAATTGATATCACAAGCAAAATCGAGAATTTTTCAATTCAAATTTTGAAGAGCTCATATTAAAACAACAGTATTTTTTATATAAAATATAGTTATTTCTATATGCTTAAACTTGTAAAATAATTTCACATATAAACAAGAATATAAATATAAAGATGTTGCAATTCTTATCGACTTAAACTTTTAGATTTGTTGGTAGCACATTAAATTTAATATGGTATCAGAGCGAGAGGTCTTGACTTCAAACTTCGACGTTGCTCATATTAAACATTAATTGTCTTTCTTAGTTATCCACGTGTTGGGCTTTGGGTTAGACCAAAGTTGTCGACGGTCCACACGTGAGGAGAAGTATTAAGAATATAAATATAAAGATGTTATTCTTCGTATCGGCATAAGTTTTTAGGATTATTGGTAGCACATCTAATTTAACACTACTTATCACCTTTTTCTATTTAAATTTATTCTTTATTAAAATTAATTTTTTTCTAAAGATATAAACTTATATTTACATACGTACATACATAGATACATCCATATGTATATATATAGGGTTTAATGAAGGTGAAACACACCTCCATGTGTTTCACTATGGAACACCTATATGATTAACTGTATATTTTAAATATGTAATTTAGATTAAAAATAACTTAAAATTATCTAACTAAAATAATATAATAACCACTTTCTCTCTCCTCTTTAATCTAAATCATATATTTAAAGATAGATTGTTTACATGATCAACCATCTATTTTTAAATATATAATTTAGATTAAAAATAACTTAAAATCATCTAATTAAAATAATATAACCACTTTCTCTCTCCTCTCTTAATGTAAATCATATATTTAAAAATAGATGGTTCATAGATGTTCCACGGACATGGAAGGGTGTTTTACCTCCATTAAACTCTTTAAATATATGGTTTAGATTAAAAGAGGAGAGAGAAAGTGATTATATTATTTTAGTTAGATGATTTTAAGTTATTTTTAATTTAAACTATATATTTAAAAATAGATTTGTTGATCATATAAGTGTTCTATGGTGAAACATATGGAGGGGTGTTTTACCTCCATTAAATCCTTTAAAAATAGATGGTTGATCATATAGGTATTCCATAGTGAAACACATGAACGGGTGTTTCACCTCCATTGAAGATGAATCTCCCTTTCATGTGTTTCACCGTGGAACGTCCATATGATGAATTGTCTATTTTTAAATATATGGTTTAGATTAAAAGAGGAGAACGAAAGTGGTTATATTATTTTAGTTAGATGATTTTAATTTTTTTAATCTAAATTACATATTTAAGTATTTCACGATGAAATACATGGAGAGGTGTTTTACCTCCATTAAACTCATATTTAAAAATAAACGATTAATCATATAACTATAAGATACCAAATTTACTATTTAAATTTATTTTTTTATTATATTTCAACGAAGTTTAAAAATGTAATCAAGTAATTAAATAAAACTAACAGAAAAAGTTGACACTGGATAAGTTTAGAGGAGATAAATGAGTATAAAATAGCTTAAATTTCGGAGATAAAAGTATATTTAATCTTAAATGTTAAACTTTAAATGCGTTAACGATTCTGTTTCATTTTCGCTGTTCGTCGAGTTCTTTTTACTCACTTTAAATTTGATCATTTTTTACATAAAAGAAAAAGGAAAAAGGAGCCTACTTAATACTTTTGCTAAGTAGATTACTTAGCACTGATCCAGATCGTTAGATTTGATTCTGACGATTCAAGATCAAATTTAAAAGTTTAAAATATATTTTAAAAATTTGATCTTGAACCATCAAAAATGAATCTGACGAATTGGATCATCGCTAAGTAGTCTACTTAGCACTTTTGCTAAGTAGGCTCCCCGACCTCAAAGAAAAAAAGGATCAATTAAGGCGGCATCGATACTTTTAATAATTTGTCCATTCATGTTTTTTTTGCTTAGAAAAATATACCCAAACATAACTTACAATTTGGGATAAGCGTTAAATAAAAAAGTTTCCAATATTCCACCAAACAATTAAAAAGCTTCAATTTTGTAAAGGAAAAAACGGCTTCCATTACTAATTTTATAGCAATATAAAGAACAAACAAATGGATTATACAATTCGCCGAGAGGAGAAAAAAAAACCAAATCTTGATACGTCGATTGATCTTTCTTGATCGATCAACCTCTCAGTATTAAGACAATGAATTGATCAGTATCTAAACAATCCAACTCTGCCGCTGCAGCATGAGTACGTAATAAGATCAAACACCACGCGGGCGCGCATGCCGCTGCAAACCTCAGGTCCTGTCCGCCAACTTGTCAGCCTTCACCAAAGGGTTGTTCACGGTAAGCGCCGCCCTTCCGGTGGTCATGAAGTCGAACTCACAGCCGTGCTTCTCTGTTATGTCCCTGGAGAAACAAAAATAAATTCATTAGAAGCCGCAACAGAGAAATCAGCAGAAATATTATCAGCAGAAGAGTGGAGAAAGCAGCAGAAGAATTAGAAGAAGAAATAGGAAGCAACAACAGCAGAAAGGAAAATAGAGAAATCCGAAGCAGCAGCAGATGGGGAAGCAGAGAAATCGGACGCAGCAACAAAAGGGAAAGCAGAGAACCAGAAGAAAAGCGAAGAAAGGCATCGGAAGAAACGAAAGGGATTTGACGACTTTATCATGTAAAAACGTGTAAAAATATGCGTAGAAAATATGTTCAAATTGAATGTTCAAATACGGAAGAAAAGAAGAGGAAAAAGGGTATAAATACAACAAGGAAGAGGTGTAAAAAAACTTATCTGAGATTTGGAATAAAATA
>LTAE01010163.1:5332-26032 GCA_001647135.1 Pontederia paniculata
ATTCCATTGATCACGCTACATGATTTTTTAGGTTGTGCAATATGTCAGGGCCATTCGGAAGGGTCTTATTACATTTGACAAACCAAAAGAGGAGCCTCGCACTTATTTATTGTGGGGTGAGGATTCTTCAGCAACAGATAAGAAGAAACATGGGTTGAGTTATATTCCTGCTCCCAAACCTAAGCTAGCAGGTACAGTCCTTTAATACTTTGAATAAAAAAATAAGCTTTGTACTTTTTATCACTCTGTAACAAATGTTCTATATTTTTAGTTCCTTTTTGTTGATGCTATATAAATAGATTTTTTTTAGAAAGCAAAGGAAGGTTGACAGGTTTACAACCATAAAATTTTGTTGATGGATGCCTATGTCATATTACATGTTTTAAAGGAAATATGTACAATTATATACTAGAATAACTTAACTCACTGTCCACTTTATAAGTAACGCTCTTGCTAAATAAATAATGCAATCCACATAGCATATCTCTCTCTCTCTCTCTCTCTCTCTGAAAAGTACGGGCATTGACTGAAACCAAATGGACCATAGATCTGCTAGGGGCATATTTCGACTTCTTTGAGAAACAAAAGTCTGAATATCCTATATACTAGACTAATAAATCTGAGCTTATAAATTCATTCATATTCTAAATTATCAGATATGTTATTATTTATGCTGTTTACTTTTGTCACCAGGTCATGAAGAATCATATAATCCATCTATTGAATACATTCCTACGCAAGAGGAAATTAATTCATACCAGTTGATGTATGAGGAGGACCGCCCTAAGTTTATCCCAAGAAGGTGCTCATCAATCTCTGGTTGCATATTTTTGCAGATTCTGTGGTGTGATCTTATATAATAGAGTTTTAACAGGTTTGAATCACTTCGGGGCGTGCCTGCATATGATAATGCGCTTAAGGAAAGCTTTGACCGATGTTTAGACTTGTATTTGTGCCCTAGAACTCGCAAGAAGCGGGTAAGCCTTTCTCCTTTTCGAACTAAATAGCGAAACATATTAATCTAAATCTGCTTTCCTCTTTCTTAATTTTTTTGTGAGGAATGATAATCGTAAACATCACTAATCTGATGAGATCTTTTATTAGGATCACATAGAAGTTATTTTTCTTCTGTCAAAAAGAAGACGATGTTACTTTAATCTGGATTACCTAGCATCCCTCACAGAACAAACTAATTCTTGTGCACTTGGCAGCTTAACATTGATCCCGAGTCTCTAAAGCCTAAGCTTCCCAGCAGGAAGGATTTGAAACCTTATCCCACAACATGCTATCTTGAATATAGGGGGCATATGGGTCCTGTAAAATCTATTTCAGTTGAATTATCAGGACAATGGATGGCTTCCGGTTAGTGCAAATCTTTTTGTATTACCTTCAGTTTTGCTTTCTGGTTCATTAATCCCTACTGATATCAGTGCCACATGAACTTTTCCTTAATATACATATGTATTGGCTAACAATCCCTTTCTGTTTCAAAAGGTTCAACTGACGGAAGTGTCCGTATTTGGGAGATTGAAACCGGTCGAAACATTAAAGTTTGGGATGTTGGTGAAGCTGTTAAGCATATTGCATGGAATCCGTTGCCCGACCTTCCCATTCTGGCAGTATCTGTGTAATATATTGTCTTGTTTGTGAGTTTCTTTTCTTATCTTGTGGTTGTTTAACCTTGCTCTAATCATCTGTCTCTTCAAAAGGGGTCATGATATACTTCTTTTGAATACTGGACTGGGAAATGCAGAAGAGCAGGCCAAGGTCAAAGATATCCTAAAAGTGGAGGAACCGACTTCAGAGAATGATGGTCAGTTTGTTGATTAACCAGCTATATCTTGTACTTAGATAAACTGTACTCTAGTTTTGACACCTACTTTATATTTTAGGAAGTAAATCATCCCTTGTTAGTTGGGTTCCATATGACAAATACAAAGGTATAAGATTAAAACATCCAAAGGTATGTTTTATCTTTTTTTCACTATCATTGTTTGTCCAAGACCGAACGTTCAGTATACCTGTCAATAATGCATAATTTATATTCATCTTTTTCTTTTCTCATGCAGGCTGTGTCAACTGTTGAATGGCATCGAAAAGGAGACTATTTCACAACAGTTGTCCCAAGTGATATCCTTGTTATGTTACTATTTTTGTGTTTGCATTATGGCATTTATTGTTTGCACCTCAAGATTCTTTGCACGTGAACCTAGAGGAGGGTTCAAGCATCCTTGACATCTGAGTAGACCATCACAAGTTATTGTTTACTCATCATAAGTCAAGCATCGTTAACACCATCTGAATATGCCATCATATGAGACCAATTTGATTTTTGATGATGTCAGATCCATGTTACCTCAACAGGAAAGAACTTGGATTTTAGCTAACAGCCCAATTTGTTGTCGTAGACATGTAGTCCAAAGTTTAGTTTTTTTTTGAGAAGGTAAAGGATGAGAGCCAGGTGCTCTCATCCAACTTTATTCATATGGGGCAAAATTACATCAGTGGTTGAGGTCATTTAAGACTCATAACTCCATCCAGTCACTCAACAAGCATTTCGCTTTTGCTACAATGTTTTCTACATATGCTTGCTCCCCTCTAAAAATACACCCATTCCTCTGTATCCAGATCGCCCATACAGATTTTGATTTTGGAAAGATGTGCTAGTGACTCATTTGTATTACGTGAAAGAAATGTGCATTTGAAAGCATTGAATGAGACAATGCTCTCCTTAGCTCTGGTTTCACATGCACTAAGATGTTTATGCATAAATGGTCACAAGGAACCAACTTTCTAGAGAATACCTTCTTGCATTATCATTTACCTTAACTGATTTTGTACGCGATTCAAGGGCAGTGTTGATACACCAACTCTCGAAGAAGCATTCACAGAATCCCTTCAAGAAGTTGCGTGGGCTTCCAGTTTCAGCTATTTTCCATCCAACTCGTTCCATTTTCTTCATCTCCACAAAGAAGAATATTCGTGTTTATGATCTTTTGAAGCAAAAGCTTGTTAAAAAGCTTGAAACAGGTTTTCATGAGGTCTCATCAATCGCAATTCATCCTGGAGGCAAGTGGCCATTATTGCTTTAGAAAATGTCATTGACATCTTGTGGGACTCTTTGTTGCTAACTTGCAACGAATCCTTTATTGCAGGTGATAATGTCATTGCTGGTAGTAAAGATGGGAAATTATGTTGGTTTGATATGGACCTGTCTTCTCGGCCTTACAAGACTATAAAGTATGTTATGAACTTTTGAATGTTGCTTTGTCTTATTCTGCGACCGGTGTGAATACCCATAAGTAGCCACAATGTTTTAAGTAATTCCAAGCAGATGCTTAAAACAATTTGTTCTCTTGTAGCTATATTGCTATGTGTATTAAAACTTTGAGGCTGGTAGACCTATTGGTGCTCTACATGTCGGAGCAATATATTCTTGAGTCTCCTTTCACTGTATTCCTATGTTTCAAATATTTCAAAACGAGTTGATTTTGCTTGGAAATTTCTTAGTCAAATATATCTGCAGCCCATGGTTCATAGTTAGAGAGATTGCAGTGACTTGTCAATAACTGAAATATAAAACTTATAAACTATTTGCTGTTTGCTTTTGTTAAAAGCTTTAGTTAAATCTTCTGATGGCAACTCTTGCTGTAGTCATTCAGTGCCATTGCTGTATTCTGTTTTATGTTATTTTCTAGATATTTACTTAAGGTACAGAATATATGAAAATGTCCTGTCCTGATTGTGCATATTTCAATTAACCCTTATTTTATAAACCAACATTAGTTAACCTTAGGTTAAGGTACATAATGCAATCTTAGCTTATACTACCTCTCCCGGAAATCATAAGGGGGTGCAAGGACCAAAGTAGATGTCTTTACTACTTTACAATATTCATGCTGGTGGTCATATCCCATCAGAATAGTTTTACCAATCAAGGCCGTCATATGTGCTTTCCTCTACACTTTTTCTGGCTCTTTTCTCTACTATTATATACTTTTGAATAGTGCTAACCTTGTGATCTGAAAATTTGTAGGGCTCACCCAAAGGACATAACAAATGTTTCCTTCCATCGTTTGTATCCTCTTTTCTCATCATCCTCTGATGACTGCACGGCCTACGTGTTTCATGGCATGGTGTATTCAGATCTTAACCAGAACCCTCTTATTGTTCCATTGGAAATTCTGCATGGGCATACGAGCTTTGATGGCAGAGGTAACTCCTCTTCTACTCTTCGTACTTAGTTGATAGATGTAAAAGAAATTTGAGTGTATTTTTCAGAAGTTTATATGTTTGTAGGATCTTTTTTCTTAGTTTGTTACAGCTTTTCATACAGCTCTAATGTTCATTTGATTTTTTTTGTATTATTGTAATTCTTATTTCATGCCAAATTGTGTAGATATAATCTTTTGATGGCACCATTATTCAAATGATGTTATCAAAAGCTTTGTTCTCATCCTTTAACCAATGTTTCACTTTTCAAGACATTGACTGTCCTGCTCTATCTTTGTAGGAGTGCTCGACTGTAAGTTTCACCCAAGGCAGCCCTGGCTGTTCACTGCTGGTGCTGATTCAGTTATCAGGCTCTATTGCCATTGATTGATTAGAAAAAAAAACTACAGCCTTCCCTTTGGACCAAAGGCTACTTGCAGATTGGTGAAGGGGTTGACGAGAACATGTGGAACTAGACTGCTTCAAATACTTCTAAAGGTGTCGAATGTTCAAACGGATTTGATATCTTATCTTCAAAATGCATGCTGCTACACCCCTTCAGAAAAGAATGCATACCTATTATTTAGTTTCAATATCCGCTTCCATCAACCTAGATCAAATGAATATCCTAGGAAGGTCAATATTCCCCCTTTGAAGGATATTGTAATTCCTCAAAGCTCAAGCTATACCCACAGTTTTGACCATTTACACTGGGAAAACATTGAGTTGCTCACTGGAAATAGTTACTTTTATAAAGGTAGCAACTATTTTCAATCTCCACTTTGGCTAGTAATAGCGTATCATTTTTTTTGGTTAATTCCATGTTCAATTGCTAATTGTTTGAAACCAGAGTAAAGTATTACTTGAATGTATTCTGAAAACTTCCTCTCGCCGGAGTTTAGTTTGCAACTACGACTATATAATGCTTGTGTACTTGTGGATGGTTAATTGTGTAACAAGTAGAATATGTTTGCTTTTGTAGTAAGATTGCCTAAAGGTTGTTGCTCAGGTCTGGATAAAACTTGTTCAATGCAATAATCTTACTTTGTGCTGGATTCTCTTGTTCTTCATATATATTCGAACTCTGAAAGATTTCACAATGTTGAGTGAAAAAATATGTTTGTCCTTGATCAAAACATGTAATCGTTAATATTAAAGTTTTCCCGGGTAAGAAAAAGCCTTTCAGGGTTTCACAAAGTTGATGTGAAATTTAAGCTCATTATACTTGTCAATCTTAAATCGTGATTACGTAGTGTTACATGATATGCAGCTTACGTACTCTACTTTTTTATTATTTTCGGTCTGCACAAAATTGTACTTCTATTTTTGCTAGTAAAATGATACTGATTTGACAAAATGATAGTAAATCCATTGGATCACGATCTGATTATACTAATTTACCTACGATTATAAAGGTCAAGCGATCTAATGAGCTCTTGTCAGGGCTAAAGATATCGAATTTAATTTATATTGATTTTTTGCCAGGAAAAAATGGATAAAACGATTAAAGTATACAAAACAAAATTTAAAATTCCTAGAAAATGAATGTATTATATTAGATTGTTTGCTGGGTTACCGGTTGTCTCATGAAATCATTTTAATTTGTCGGGAGAAACAACTTTTGAGAAACTAATTTATTTTTACTTGTTAAACAAAGTAAGAAAGATTAAGGAAACAAAATAAAACTTTTTATGATTTAATGTTTGATATTGACTTGATGAAAACTATTATTTTTTATTTTATAACAATAATCCAATTATTTATTCAATAACAATCTCTGGAGTATGAAAAATGAAAAAAATGCCACATAGCCCTAATTACCGATTTTAAATTATATAAAACCCTCGTTTATATAACTTATGGACTATAATTGATTATTTAGCATCTAATAAAAATTTTGGACACTAATTAACTCGACTGCAACTTAAATTATGTGAAGTATTCTTTTAACAGTAACTATATATGAAGGAGATGCTCGAAGACTTATGTACCATCCTCCGCCCCGCCGTCCGCCCATCTCCACCACCGCCGTCGATGGCGGCGCTCCGCCGCGACTCTGCCGCTCTCGCCCTCATCCTCCTCCTCGTATCCACCGCCGCCTTCATCTCCGCGGCGGAAAAGCGGACGGAGGAGGAGTTCATCGAGGAGCTCCTCTTGAAGCCCTTGCCTGATCGCAAGGTTCTCGCGCACTTCCACTTCCAGACGACCGCTCCCATCTCCGCCTCCAACGGCCGCCACCACCACCTATTCCCCAAGGCTATCGCTCAGTTGGTACCCGTCTCCCTTCTGCTATTTCTGCTTCCTCCTTGACGATATTGCCCACAAATTATCTTGTAAAGATGGCATTTTGGTCGCACTGGAGATTAGGTTTCTTAAGTCTATGATCTATGTCTTTGTTCCCTTGGAGATCTTTAATTTGCTTGTTTAATGTATATGATTGTGTTTGACATGGCTGGTAGATTTAGGTAAAACATGGTTTGTGTACTATATGCCCACTCCAAATTACAAGGATTAGGCATTCACCTTGTTTTGTGGATCGAACTGAAAGAAACATCTGCAAACATAATGCAACAACACTATGGATACTGTTATATAGTTTTGATATCACTTGCAAAAAAATAATATTTGACTCTCTTCAAGGTAGATTTTAAGAACCTGAGTCGCGAACAAGATGAGTGAAATAGACTTAGATGTTTGGCGTATGCACAGATAAGGTTTCTAAGTAGGTGATGCATTGCCTTCAAGGTTTAAGGTTCCAAGACAATCATGATCATTAAAGTTAAAATTAGACACGAAAGCCAAGGTGTGAGGACATAGATGAGAGAATTGGTACAGAGTACTTGGGGACATGTTATCCGGAATTTAACATAATCTTGAAGTGCAATATTTGGACCTAAACTGTGAAGGGTCGGCTCATCAAATTTTGCAAGAGATGCTTTATTTATGAGACACACTATATATGTCATATGCATGCTTTAAACGGGACATATATGGCGAAAAAGTTGCCCTGTAGCATTTCCGTCTGACAAAAGCATCACTTCATGCCAAATATCAGTTCTTAATTTGCTCTTTTGTGTTGGGTTTCTACTCAGAACTAATTGGTTTAGTTTATTGATTTGTACTTTAAAGTTTTTACTTATAATTGTTTGGTTTAGTGTACCTCAAGGATTAGAACCTCTATTACACGAAGGTAGAGTAATCTTACAATCGATGTATCACAAATAAAATGTTTCAAGGATTGTTCTAGATTTTACTTTGTGGAGGTCTGAAGCTGTGTTAAAGAAGTCCTTTTGTTGACAACTATATAATATGCTATGCTACTTAAACCAGGTGCAGAAATTTCGGATCAAGGATCTGGAGTTATCGTTTACGCAGGGACGATGGAACTATGAGAGCTGGGGAGGAACTGACCCACTGTCTAGCAACAATGCCAAGCCCCCTGGCGTAGAACTTTGGACACTCTTTGACCTTCCTGTTACAGATATTGATCCAACATGGAAGGATCTCACGCATGCACTTTCAGGTCTCTTTTGTGCTTCAATAAATTTCCTGGAGTCTTCTACCTCCTACTTCTCTCCGAGTTGGGCATTCCGGTCGAATGTCAGCAACCTAAGATATGGCGCTTTGCCTCGTGAGGCAGTATGCACTGAAAATCTTACTCCTTGGTTGAAGCTTCTGCCATGCCGAGACAAAGCTGGTCTAGCTTTTTTATTGGACAGGCCTACTATTTATAGAGGACATTATCATTCCCAGAGGTTACGGATAACTTCAAATAAATTAACTGGTATATTTCTCGAACAAACACTCACTGTCATACTCCAACCTGATCTCCAAAGACATAGTGAGCTTTCTTCACTTCATGGATCTCTTCAACCAAATTGGTCTCTTAGTTCATTGTTTAAAAAGAAGGTAGCAGGACAGTGTTCTCTTGCTAAATCTAGCAGAATATTCATTGAGCTGGAGGAAAATATAGTAGCCGGTCTGAAGAAATTAGAATCTGAATATTCTTTGATCAATTCATTACTAGAGTTGTATCCTGTTCCAAATAGAGAGGTCAAAGAGACAAAGGCCTTGGTAACTGGAAGTAACAGTGTTATATATGAGTACGCCAACAATAAAATACATAAGCCTTTGGATGTGGGTATAAATTGGAAGCTCCCTTTCGTATGGTCTTGTGCTCATGCGCCATACCATGTAAGCAGATTTCTCTTAGGAAGTGGAAATGAAAGAGGCTCCATTGCTATCTCACTGCAATCCACTGAGTCACCTAAACAATCCATTGGTGACTCACATGGTTGCACCATGCAAGCTGTCATTTTCCAGGTTTTTCCCTGGTACGTAAAAGTTTACTATCACACTCTACAGATATTCTTCGATGGAAGGCCTCAGAATATCTCAGATGTAATAGTGAAGATACAGGTGCTCCCCTCAGAGGATAAACTATCACCAGGGACTCTAGAACTCCTGCTTAGATATCCTTGCACAGTACACTCAGTGACATTGACTTTGGATTTTGACAAGGTTTACTCCAACATCTTTTCTTTTCTTTTCTTACTGGTGTTCATATTTATGTTGTTTTAAGAATTAGTTGATAGGACTTTCTGCCCCTCAAAAGAGTTATATATGATTCTTCTGAATGACATATGAAGGATCTTGAGCTTCTATTGAGTAATTGTACTCATGCGACCCTTGTTCTACACTCGCTTTTTGAATTCTTTTATTCCCTACACTATATTCTTTAATGTAATCAAAATTCTTTACAGGGTTTCTTGCACATTGATGAATATCCTCCTGATGCTAATCAGGGATTTGATATTCCATCAGCTTTAGTAACTTTTCCTGATTTATATTCAAGCCGAAGCTATCTCACTGGCGACTTTGCAATTGATTCTCCTCTACTTCAGAAGTTCAAGGTATCATTTTTTGCATCTCAGCTAGCTTCAATAAAGTGCACATGGTGTAAGAAAAATGATTTGGAGAAAAACTTTTTCTTGATTGTTTTGTCTGTCTATTGATTTTTTGCAGGAAAATAATGTTGTACGGTCCTACACGGAAGTACTGCTTGTGCCTTTAACTACTCCCGATTTTAGCATGCCTTACAATGTAATTACATTCACTTGCACTGTTTTAGCATTATATTTTGGATCATTACTCAACGCCCTACGCAGACGAGTTGGGGAGGAAGAGAGGTTATTGAATAAAGGTAATTGTATTCCTCAGTATTCTTAATGTTTTGGTTGAAAAAAAAAGTTTTAATGTATAATCTTTTGCCTTAACCTGTTATTTTGAGACAGCAGACTAGTCACGTCATTCAATGATTTTAATTACTTGACTAAGATGTGCAATCTAATGGGGTTGCATAAAGGCAGAGTCAGTACCATGTTCTATTTAGCATTTGATGTGAGATAAGTGGGAAATGAGAATTCAGTTACAAGTTGTGCATGCTGACTTTTAGGTTGTATTAATTTTGATTTTGTTTTGTCGCAAGTTTAGTCCAATTTTGTAATGACTGGAAATATATGTTCGGAGTTCTCTATTGACCTTCTTCTGATTAAGGTCCTAAAGCACAACGTAATATGACATAGATGCACATATTTGATGGATGTATTCTCAACTACTAGTAAATAGTCTTCCTTCAAGGATAGGAATGAAGCTTGTTAAATTTATGTTACAGAAAAGGAACTCTTATATTTGGAGCTACTATTAAGCAAACATAAAAGGTTTTTATAAAAGGTTTTATAAATTTGAAATTTGAGAAGTTCTAACAATGCATCTTCATTTAGCAACATGTTGACGCCAAAAATCTTTCGATTTTAATCATCAAGCTCGAGATATATTGGTCATCATTCTTTAGTTGGACAAATATATTGTTTTTACATCATTGTTTTTACCATTAACTTTACTGATTAGAAATGATTCTGGATTAAGCGATTTAATCATACATGCAGCAAAATGTCAGTAAGTTTGCTCTTTATGTTGAGAATGTTATTTCATTAACAAGCTCCATGGCTAGAGAATGAGCTGGGGTCTGATTTCTATATTGTAACCACCTATAGCATGTAACACCTTTTGATCATCAATGAAGCTGGATGATTGTACCCTTGGCAATTGTCCTCTAGACTCTCTCTCTCTCTCTCTCTCTCTCTCTCTCTCTCAGTCGAAAAAAATGGAAGATTGCTCTTTGCACTTATGCTTAATTAGTAGCTTTGTATTGACTATCAGAATTTGAACATTATTAGATTTGTAAGATTCAATCGGCATTTTATTCATTGCTTATTTATTTTGGTAATTTCTTCATTGTTTATTTGTTGACCTTATCCTCTGCATTCTATTTACTTTGTCAGCTAATGAAATGCAAGACATTGGTTATAAAAAAATACAAAGCACTAACATCACGTCAAATCTTCTTTTGTAGCTTCTCCTAGGCGTGGATTAATTCCCACACTTCTGTCAAAGTTCTCGAGGACAAAAGGACAAAATGACGAGGCAAATCCTCCATCATCTTCATCATCAAACATCTTAGGACCAAAGCTCTTGTTCAAAGTGATAAGTGTAGCTGTATTAGCTGTTCTTTTTGCATTATTTTTGGACTTAAAATGATGATGTCCTGAATAGTATGTAGCTTTGTATTTCTGTTAATTTATTAATCTAAGCATGTTAAAGCTTCCACTGGTGGTGTTAATTTACTAATCTTGTTTGTCCTTTTTTCTACAGAGTGTTTGTACCATACACATACATACATGATCCAAAACATTTTGCATTTCGTATCTGTATTCTGTAAGCATATAGGCCATCTTTCTTTACTTTTAGCTTTGATGATGATTCATTTTGCCATTTCTTAGTAGGCGGTAAAAAAATGGTTCTCATATTTTATGTCCTTATAAAACTGTATGTGAATGATGAGGAATTTTATGTATGTTGTAAAACTAACCATTTCTCTCTAAATTTATCATTGGGTTGAGTCCTATTTGCGTATTCTTTCGTACATGAGAATTTTTCTTGTATGTTATTTGGATCCTGTCAAACTTGAATATTTAATAATGCTTGTGCATCTCTAATAGATCTAATTTTAATCAAAATTGTCCATGATACAAAATAATTCTGTATGAATGGTACTCGCTGTTTAATTTGAATTTGCCACTCCCAAGTTATTATTTTGTCTAGCATTTGTATTAGCTGATGTGTTAGAAATTAGTATATTTACTACACCTGAACTTTTCTTTTTTTTCTTATAATCAGTTGTATATTTGTAGCAAGTATTAAATATAAATTATATATACGTCGGTAATTGCTATATCGTCTAAATGTTTTCTAGACATATAGTTCGTAATATATAGTTATATCTAAATTTAATCACCTAAACAATACAAGTTTGGTACTAGGATTTGATGCAAATAATCTTAAATAATTCCTGATAAGATCATGACAAGTGCTCATTAAAAAACAGGATTACCTTTGTAATGTCAACAAAGGAGATGTCATTCGCAAAATTCTTTAGAAATTTTGACACGCCTATCTACGCATCTAAAGTTCATGTAAAGATTATCATCATAAATGCTAGAAAAAGGCTAAACCTAGTGAGAGGCAAAGGTGCAAGTTAAACATTGGTAGAATCCATGATGACAAAGTAACAAATGCCAAGTCAAAAATGTTATCGATTGGCAATTATGACATGCCCAAGTGGTCTCTTACGTGTGCTAGGAAACGCATCATACCACTCCACTAGCATTTTTATTGTAATTTTGTTTTTTCTTTTCAGTATTAAGATAATACTTAAGATAAATATCTCAAAAAAAATTGATCTACTCTAACAAGTGATGGTTGATAACATTGGATATATAGAATTCCGACGTTTCATGCCATGTTATTGCTACATCTGTGTCGAGGAAAAACAAAATAATATCAACCAACTCTTAGTAAAATAAATGTGACCATAATTTTTATTATAGAAGTAAAGGATTCAATGCTCTAGTGAGACGAAATTTAATTTATTTTTTTGCATTTATACCAATGTTCTCTTTTGTAATCGAATTTTTTTTTATAAAAAACATGTTTAATATAATCATATAATACATTTTTCTTGAACTCTTTTTTAGTTGTTCTTTGAAAAAATAAGTCTTTAGAAACCACCAAATGAAAATTGAATATAACCATTTAAATTCTAATACTTTTGTCAAATAAAAGTACCTATAATCTCTCTCACAAGATTTTCCAATATTTTTCATAGAATCTTATATGCCTTACTTAAAAAAAATGAACGTGCCATGCGTTTTTTTTACTTACTTAAAAAAAATGAACATGCCATGCGTTTTTTTAATGTCAAACGATCTTATGCATTATTTCGTTAAAAGGTGATGGTCAAAATTTAGGTAATTGAAGATGCTAAAAAAAATATTCAAATAATAAAAAATAGTTATATTTATAAAAAATTAAAAACATTTGAACATCATTAATTTCATAATGGATAAAAATCATTTTTATATTCTTGTTATGTCATAATTTTTTTAGATATTATCAATTACCTTCTAAGTTATGGATAATAAATTATATAAAAAAAGATAAAGAAAATATCTAACAATATGAAAAGTATGTTTAGTCCATATTCTTAGGTCTTGTTTGGTATGTACGAACATTTTGAATAATTAGTAGCGGATATCAATTAGTGACTGGATACTAATGACTAGCTAGTAGCGAGTTAATTATTAAATTTCATAAAAGTATTTGACAAATATAACGTTTGAATCGATTGATAAGCGTAAAATGACTAAAAATAATATAAATAATTATTTTAAATAATTATATTATTATATGCATTTTAAATTAAATAATTTATTTTTATTTTAACTATTTTAATACTAATAAATAATATAAATAACTAATTAAATGATTTATAAATAAATAAAATAATAATAAATAATAAAGTAGTCATATGGTATAAAAGAATAATTATGTTCATACAAATAGTAAGTATAATGAAATATTTTGAGGATATATTGAGAAATAAATTTTAACACTCTAGTCGCTATCCTAGATATTGATCTTGTTGAATTTAAATCGCATGTCACTAATATTAAGTATACTTATCAAATATTTTAACTAATACACACTATACGCTAACGTAAATGTTACTTTTATATCGTGTCGAATAGAGCTTTAAACTATATATTTAACAACATCGCACCTAATGGTTGTATGCCTCCTAACCGCCAAAAAGCTAACTGAAAGAGTATTAATTATGGCGCCTCATGGATGCATGCACTTGTCGTTGGCTTCCTCTGCCGGCATAAGCAAGAAAAGGGGGAGTGCATCGTGCCACACATCGCGGTGCTCGTCCCCCCACCGGCTTCCGTTCCGCTACCATTGCATTCGCACAATCGCACGCCAACTGTTCGTTGAAATTGTGAGCTCATCTTCTCTAAGGGATCAGTTCTCTCCCTCCTACTCTTCCGCTGCTCATCCCACCACTTAGCTCCTGCTATTTGCCATCCATGGAGAAGGGCCACCGCCAGCATCACCAACTGCCTTCTTCTTTGATTAGCTCTACCAGCAACTGCCAGCAAGAGCGGCACTGCAGCAATGACTGGTTAGCATCAATTTTAATCGGAAAGAGTTATTATTGAATATTGCAGCAGTAATTAAGTTGCGATTAAAGAATGTTTCATTTTCTCCCTCTTCTCTAGAAAATTAGTAACGACCATGTCAGCCATGAATTCTTTTATATTCAAAATGTTTTAGAATTCGACAATGATGAACATAAACTTCTTATATTGTAATACTAATTCTCAAATATCATTAAAAATCTCCGAAATTACAGTTACTGATCAATTTGAGCTTCCCTTCATAACGAGATTGAACTCCCCAAGCAGACTTTATATGTCTTGTGTCTATCAAGACCCTCATCATATACGTATGCAAGTAGCTAAGCCGGAAAGTCTAGTTCGAGCAAATACTGAAGAAGAGAAAGAAAACACATTATTTATTTGCTTGGTGGTAAGATATATGGAGATGCGGTCAAGTTCTACCAACAGANGCAAGTAGCTAAGCCGGAAAGTCTAGTTCGAGCAAATACTGAAGAAGAGAAAGAAAACACATTATTTATTTGTTTACGTGTAGTCATTGAAGTTTGAAGCCTTTTTATCAGTAGTGTATTTTTTTCATAGGTCATATTTATCAATTCTTGGTACACACTGCTCTTTTGCTGTCAGCAACATGGATGTGTTTACTTGTCCCCTTGAGTCAAGGTTAACCAGCGTTGAGAGTTCTTATATTTATGTAGAAGATAATATGTTACTGTTCTTCTTACCTTCCGAATTCTGTTCAAAATGAGAAGTTGAATGCCATTGCTAGACTCTCCTCTGTTTGTGCTAACTCATTTAACTTCTGTCCCTAAGAACTTGTAATAAGTGTATTTATTAACAAAGTTTCTATTAAAATAATGTATGTTACGGTAAATAAGCTAGATACTCTGGGACAAAATTATATTAATCAAAGCAATTTGTTTTCTCTTGCTAATAGGATCTGTGATTGAAAATTTGATGTAATAATCACAGTGCTATACGAAATTTTGAATTAAAATTCTTGATATATTTGTTGCATTTAAATGGAAACACAAAAGTTTCTGCTCATTGTTCCCAATCCTTTCTTCCTCAGAAAATGTTTTCCTTTTGTAATGTTTGATAATAAACTTGCCGATGTTGGCAAATTCCTTAGATATTACTATTGTAATTTGTCACAGGGTACCTTTGGATTTTCCTAGAGATATTACCATTGATGTGAATGGCGTAAGATTCACTCTTCACAAGGTACTGCTTTGAAACATTCTTTTCATTGATTTGACTTATTTGGAATAAAATCTTCATTATTTGTCACATGGTCTCTTATTTGGTATTCTTTCTTTCTCTCTTTAATTAGCTTTTATTTGTTATATGAACATAATTACTATTTGGAGATATTTTCTAATCCTTTATATACTTTGTGTTTGAAGCTATGTTCTATTATGTACTTTTACGTAGCCCAATTTGATTCATGTTACTCTGATTTAACCAATGCAGTTTCCGCTTGTCTCTCGAAGTGCTCGAATAAGAAAATTAATAGCAGAACACCATAATGTTGAAATTTTGAGGATAGATTTGCTTAACTTACCTGGAGGTTCTGCTACATTTGAGCTTGCTGCTAAATTTTGCTATGGCGTAAAATTTGAGATTTCACCTACAAATGTTGCTCAGTTATGTTGTGTGTCAGATTACCTTGAGATGACAGAAGAGCATTCATATGAAAACCTAGCTTCCTGTTCAGAAGCATACCTTGACAATGTTGTCTGCAAAAACTTTGGCATGTGTGTAGAAGTCTTGCAGCAATGTGAAAACCTCCTTCCACTTGCAGATGAACTTAAAATAGTTGGGAGGTGTATAGATGCAATTGCCTCAATTGCATGCGCAGAACAGATAGCATCAAGCTTTTCACGTTTAGAGTATAGCAGCTCTGGTAGATTGCAAATGAACAAGCAGACTAAATCTAANAAAAGATAGCAGGTACTTGGCTATAGCAACTCAGGGAGCATTTACATTATGACTTTTTATCTTGGTTTTCTGTTGGAGTTAGTAAAGTGTGAATTTCTGATGTTTTTAATGCTATAAGATTTCTTTTCCTTAAACTTGCATTACGGATTTGATTTATTAACTGTCTCCACAAGTTTTTCAGGCTCATCAGGGATTATCTGAACTAGAGAAAAAGAGACTTTGCAAACTTATTGACTTCAAAAAGCTCTCAGAAGAAGCTAGTGCACATGCTGCACAAAACGAGCGGCTCCCTGTTCAAGCAATCGTCCAAGTGCTTTACATTGAGCAGTTAAGACTCAGAAATTCTTTGTTCTGCCCGTGTACAGATGAGCACCAGAAAACAGCCTATCAGTCACGAAGAATAAGTAATGGAATGCTTAGTGCAGACAGATCTCCTCCTGACAACTATGCATCATTACGGAGGGAGAACAGGGAGTTGAAGCTCGAACTGGCTAGGATGAGGATGAGGTTGAGTACTCTTGAAAAGGGGCACGCTTGCATGAAAAAGGACATCGAGAAGTCCAAGTCACATAAGCTCGTGGATTCCGTATCAAAGAAAATCAGCAGGATCAAATTCTTCAGTCATAGTCCTTTCAGGGCATTGAATTCGCCTTCTTCCAAGACAACGAAGGAGAACACACCGAAGGCATAGGAATTCTGAGAACTTTTGAGTCTCAAAGGTTCTTAGATACTTTGGTGGCATAATATTAATATCGACTGTTACATGTTTAGATTTGGTAGAGGTTTCTACAATTCTGCTTCCAGAAGCAAATGACTTTGGAGGAAAACAATATATGGTGAGTAAATGTTGTACATATAGTTAACTGAGATGTTGCTTTTTGACATATGATTATCATCTCATTCAACTTGGCAATGAAATTGTTCTTGTTAATATATAACATGGACATGAGCTTGAAAATGAGATCCCAAAATAACATTTTGGATTGAAATCCTTATATCAGTGCTTCAGTGATATATTTTTAAAACACAATAAGGGAGTATTGGAATGTGATCAAGTTAGGTTGTGAACAAGGATAGTGTACGCGGACACTATGATTGACTTGTTTTTGAAATCATATGTAGTGTAATTATGTTTAATCATAATATACACTTACACTATTCTGTTCCCTCATGATAGAACCTAACAAATGTGTGCGTAAACCCACCTTTATGTAAATCGTATAAACAACTAGTAATTTTAGAATGGCACTCAAAGTAAAGAGGTGGAGCTAGGACATGATTTATCTTTGCATGGTTCTCTATTTCAGCGTTATTTTAAGATGGAGATGGAACCAGACCAACTCAATGAATTCTTCATGTAATAAAGCAATAATCGCAACGATATGAATTACCTCTTGCTTTTAGCTCTCTGATCCTGTGCTAAATGTTTTATGATGATAAGTTATACTCATTGCTGGGCAAGTTAGAAAGGAGAACACTGATTTGCCAAAGACAGGGATGGTTGGGAGGCAAGATCTTGATCGAAATGATATGAAGCAGTAAACACCAAAAAGCATCAGAAGAAGAAGATGCAGAAGAGATGAACAAATAGATGATACAATTGTAATGAATTCATTCAAATAAAAGGCGTTCTTTACTTGTATATACAACTCTCTCTGCTACAACGGTCAAGAAACTACATTTCGAAAAGCAAGCAAATGCACAACTTGTATTATTCTTACATTCTCATGGAAAAGATCGGGACATTATTTGTTTTATTTTTATTCGAAGATCGGACATTATTTTAGATTGTTTATATGCAAACCCAAATAGCGAGTTTACATATTTTTCTATATTACATGAATAATAAATTACATAAAAAAATTAAGATTATATTTTTTTTTATTTTTGTCTAAAAAGACTTTTAAGTTGGTTATAAAAAAAATTGATGCAAAGGACGGAGCAAAGGTTCAAAAATAAAAGCAAGGAAAATTATACATAGCATACACTATAATTTTTTTGAAAACAATTTATTAAATATTATCTTAACCATTGTCAGAGATAAGTTAATCTCATATAATTATTTTTTTATAATTAAAACTTGAATATTAGTATTTTTGGGTCCCTTGTACATTGTTAGATTCAAGACAAATTCATATTATATCTAAACAACACTAACACTATTATGTTTTTTTTTAATTTTTAAAAGTATAACAAATCAATATTTGATGTTTTTTCAATGAAATTATAATGAAGATTAAATATGTTACAAAAATTTAGAAATGATGCTTTGTTAAACAAAAATAAAAATTTAGGGGTTTAGTACCCTTTAACAAATATATTATATTATACCAACAAGCCAAAACCGTTGCTCTCTCGCTGGCGGCCATCTCTCACCCTTCTCCCCCTCCGATCTCCGCCCCCAACGCTGAGAGGTAGGGCTCCGTCATCCTACAGCACACGACGCCCACGGACGCCGGCCGCCGCCTCCGCCTGCAGCCTTCCCATCTAGCGCTCTCGCTCGGCCACTCGACGCTCACGGACGACGCCGCTGCCAGCACGCCCACGGTAGTTCCTTCCTTTGAAATGTAGTCACTTTCAGACATGGTGTTTTATCTGGTAGATAAGTAAAGAGATTAGATCATGTTAGTTTGAAAATGATGGTCACAAAAGATGGAAATGGCCATACGGATCTCTCATTTTCTTTTATTTCCATTTTCACCTTGAAATCTTAAATTGGGACTGATTTGACATGAAGAAGGTAATCATGTCCTTATAGGAAGAAAGGAAAATAAGCAAAAAGTAGTGGTAAAGTGCAGCTTTATTCTCGCCTTTGGTCGGACCGGATCATGATTAAATTCTAGGGTTTAGTGTCGCTATGAATGCTTTCATGGCATCAAAACCTTTACAAGATACTAATAGCAAATAGTTGTTGCTCCATGAATAGATTTAATTGAACTCAAAGAGAAGGCTAATAAAAAATTGTAAGCATATGCCAACTGCAGACGCCATTTTCACGAGTTCTTGAACTCATAGTACTTTGTCTTAGCGTAATAAACATAGCTTAAGTGTACTTCATTTAGTGTGTGATCAATAGTCTAGTCATACATAAATAACCTATAAATCGCACATCACAAACGGAAGAGACTTTCACTATTGTTTAAAGAAAATGATGAAGAGTAAAGTCATAAGTTGTTAGTTCACTAAAGAATCGGCTCTCAGGATCCTAGCAATTTGTTTAAGAGAATTTTAACAACTTTTGTCATCAACTATTATCCCTTCAAGGTCAATGGATAAAATTAGTCATTGATTACTGTAAGTTACCTGGTAACCTTTGTACTTTATCAAATCTTTCAATCTACCTATAACAAAGAAGAGTCCATCTTCATCAATGTATATGGGTCCCCTGTTCTACAATCCTTCAGAGTTCAGAATCTCAGATGTTGATTCCTGGTCCCCAATGTATCCTAAACTAATTTACAGAAAGAGAAACATGGATCTATTGATATTGAAGTATCAAGGATAACAGAGTTAATATCAGAAGGTAAAAAGTAACCAAACTTCAGTAATGTTAACAAGAAAAGGTAACTGAAAATTAAATTAAATATAAATGGGCACTGGAGGCAAAAGTAACTGAAACTAAATCAAATATAAATGAGTTCCCCATGCAATCCAGGAGGCAAAAGCATTCCTGTGATAAACGAATAGAAGGTAGAGGGAAAATAATAGAAGAGAAATTACAAAAAAAAAAGGCATCAGAGATAAACGAATAGAAGGTAGAGGGAAAAGAAGATGCAATTGTAATGTATTCATTCAAATAAAAGACGTTCTTCACTTATATATACAACTCCTCTACTACAACGGGTCAATAAACTACATTTCAAAAAATAAGCCAATGCACAACTTGTATTATTCTTTACGATCTCATGGAGAAGACCACAGTGGCTTAGCCCAAAAGTTTAGAAGAGAAATCGGGTCATTATTTATTTTATTTTTTATTCGAAGATCGGGCCATTATTTTAGATTGTTTATATGTAAACCCAAATAACAAATTTACATATTTATTTTTCTATATTGCATGAATAATAAATTACATAAAAAATTAAAATTCTAAAATTTTATTTTTGTCTAAAAAATAGCTTTTAAGTTGGTTATAATTTTTTTTCGATGCAAAGGACGGAGCAAAGATTCAAAAATAAAATAAAAATAAAAATAAAATAAAGATAAAATAAAATGTCTAAAAAAAAAGATTCTAAAATAAAGGCGAGGAAAACTTACATAACCTACATTATAATTTTTGTTGAAAACAATTTATTAAATATTATCTTAACTGTTGTCACAGATAAGTTAATATCATATAATCAAGTTTTTATTTTTTTATAATTAAAACCTAAATATTAGTATTTTTGGGTCCCTTGTACATTGTTAAGATTCAAGACAAATTCATATTATATCTAAACAACACTAACACTATTATGTTTTTTTTATAAAATTTTAAAAGTATAACAAATCAATATTTGATGTTTTTAAAATTATAATGAAGATTAAATATTTTACAAAAATTTAGAAATTGATGATTTGTTAAACAAAAAAAATAGGGGTTTTGGTACCCTTTAATAAATATATGTTATACTATTATTATACCAACAAGTCACTACTCTTGCTAATGGTTGCTCTCTCGCCGGCCGTCATCTCTCTCCCTTCTCCCCCTCCGATCTACGCCCCGGACGCTGAGAGGTAGGGCTTCGTCATCCTACAGCACACGACACCCACGGACGCCGGCCGCCGCCTCCGCCGGCAGCCTTCCCATCTAGCGCTCTCGCTCGGCCACCCGATGCTCACGGACAACGCCGCTGCCCGCACGCCCACGGTAGTTCCTTCCTTTGAAATGTGATCACTTTCAGACATGGTGTTTTCTTTGGTTCATAACTAAAGAAATTAGGTCATGTTAGTTTGAAAATGATGGTCACAAAAGATGGAAATGGCCATA
>LTAE01010164.1:0-17284 GCA_001647135.1 Pontederia paniculata
GGGAGATTGTTGGAGATAGCAGATGGAGACTGACCATCCAATCCCTACTGGCGCCGATCCAATCCAGGGGTATATATGTAATTTCATTATTTTATGGGCGGTTGCCCTAGCTCCATCATATATATGTTATCTTTGGAGCGGTTATGTACTCTGGTGGTTTTGGAACATTAACATAGTGAAAAACTCTCTGCGACGGCCGTGGACGTAGGAGATCCATCTCCGAACCACGTAAAATCTGTGTGTATTTTTCTGTGTTTCTTATGATCTTTCTACTTCTGTTCTTCGTATTTCCCAACATAATACTTGATACCATCTTGCTTCTGCTATGAATTCATATATTTAGATTTGACGTTTTATCAGAAACAAATCCTTTTGTCCCAAATTTATGTCAAAAATAATAACCAGGTACAAAATTTGAGCATCACCCGACAAATACTTAACTTGGAACTTTTAAAGAAAACAGTAGCTTAGGCTGATTGAACTCAGCGCTATCCATATCCCGATCAATTATAAAGAAAAAATAGCATTCGCTGACTTTTTTTATCATTTTAAGGGAACTAAAATATTAATTTTGATGGTTACTAAACAAATATTATGAAGCTAACAAGACACATTACCCATTGTATCAAGTGCTTAGTTGAATTTGGAGAGAGACTTGGAGCTTGTTGGCCACTTATGAGTTCTAGAAGAAAGATGCCAAAATTGTAGACATCATTAGCTTCGGATAGTGCTCCCAGTTCACCGATCCTGGAAACAATGAGCGAAACATTACTAGAAAAGCAAATGCATGCACAGTATTCATTTGCGCAACTAACAGGAAACATGAATCTGGTACCAAAAGAAATAATTTTAACAGTTCAGTACATTTCATATTATATGTATGTATGATAAACGAATGTAAATTTATTACTAAATGGATCATGAAAACTGTGGTGGTTGTCCAGTGGATAGCACATAGATATTCTATCATCAATATTTCTCGTTCTCAGTACAGGAGACGATGATAAGTCATCACATTGTAATCCCATTTTTAGGCGGTTAACAGTTAGTATCTAATTCACAATTTGTGTAGTTAAACTATTTCTTGAAAGTAGAAGAAACTTGATGGCAATACAGTTATAATTCATAAGCAAGGTAATGAAAACATTGTACAAAATTAAGCATACAGTTTTTTTGAGGGAAATTAAACATACTCTGAATCTTGGAAGAAGATGTTGATACCAGATGCTTGAGATGGACCAACATCTCCAGTTCCACGTGCTAATTTAAGAACGCCAGCATCAGATACTTTTGCAATATAGTTTTCATCAACCAAGACATTGCTTGTTTTGAAATCTCTATGTATTAAGGGAGGTACAAGGCTATGCAGGTGGGCTAAACCTGCAATAGAGTTTCAAAATCTTTGCTTTCAACTTATCATGAATCAGAAAGCATCTAATATTGGTTCTATTAAAATAGAAACAAGTACTTTGTTCATATGGTTCAGAAAATGACTCGATGGCATCACTTACATACCTTTAGCTGCTCCAATAGCAATTGATAACCTCTGTTTAAACTCTAGGCGTGTAACTGAATCTTGAATTGTGCCTGACATAAAAGTACATATGTTCTTTAACATAAACAACAATTTTGTACAATACCCAACCGAAAAGAAAACAATTCTGTACAATACTCCTGCCAAGACAACTCGTTAGTTACCATATAAATGACGAGAGACACTTCCATTGGGAAGATACTCAAAAACCAGCAACTGGAGACCGCCTTCTTGACAGTAACCAATAAGACTAACCAGATTGCGGTGCCAGATCTCTGATAGTTTCCTGACCTGTTTAACAAACAGGAAATATTGAATAGGGTGCTGTGATAAGACGTTGACAAAGCAAAATGACCATGAAAGAGTTGTTTTAAAGAGGGAGCAAATTTTTATGGAAAGGAAATATCCTTTCCTTTATGGTTTCTTATATTTTGCACATAATGGAAAGAAATAATGGATTACACTATAGCAAGAATTGAAGATCATGCAAATGATTTGGGGTAGAACAAGAAACCACACCGCATTAAGGAAAGCTAACAGGTGTAAAAGGTTTATCTGTTAAAAAGGAAGAAGGGTCTTGGATAAGTAACTCCAAAAGGGACAGTAGAGTTCTACTCAAAATAAATAGCTCTAACAGAAAGTTTACTATTGCCTTTCCATGACAAGATAACTCTTGCAATCCAAGCAAACCAATACCTGTATCACTATGTATCTTCCTGATTGGATAATTTATATAGATGAAAAAAAAATAAGCTTTTTGAAGCTATTTCCAGCATATTTAGATTGACTACAGCACATATATACAGATGAAGCTACTACATTAAACCTAGGAAATCCACTAAATGCAAGAGTAAGAACTACATGGTTTACTGGATTCCTTTTTTACTTCTATACATCAACAATGGAGGAGCATTTTATTGATTTATTGTAACACTGTTATTTTCTGGCACTTTACAGCAGTCACCAGTAGAAGACATGTCCTTGAAAATAATCATCAGAAGGAAACAGAGAGAGAGAGAGAGAGAGAGAGAGAGAGAGAGAGAGAGAGAGAGAGAGAGCAAAGCAGATCGACTAATAACATCACTTTGGAAATGCATGTCATTACAGATACCTCTTCAACAAATTCTTGTGTTGGAACAGCTACACGTCTTTTAATTGCCACAATAGTACCATCAAGAAGCAAGCCCTTATACACCAGACCAAAGCTACCAGTACCTACAAGATTGGTTTTGCTAAAGTTCTTTGTAGCTTCTTCTAACTCTTGAAGGGTAAATTGCCTTGGTCCTTGATGTTCGCTTGGCAAACCACAACCAGTTGATGATATTCGTTCCCCCCTATTCCATTCCACTGTTAATCATGTATTAGTGATCATGTAAGATTGACAAAAGAGACACAAAAAGCTTTGAAACTTGCCAAATGTGTACCTAGAGTAGATGGGTCTGATGAAGCAGTCTCAGAACTTCTATTTGCAGGGCTTTTTCTATGCACAATGTAGAACCATAGAAGCAAGATGACAGCTATCAATACCACAATGCCAGCTGCAGCACCTCCAACTATGGCTGCAAGTAAAGTGGACATCTGATAGAGGCTTGACTTTGTCCAGAAAGCCAAAACATTGATTCTGGAATGAACAAAGCAATTCAAGATACTACAATATTAACGATGATAGAGAAAATTTCCAAGTAATGAAGCCTCCGGAATGTTGAGCACGAGTTATAGTGCAACAGAGACATTCTGAAACAGTTGTACAATTTTCCTATAGTGATAATTAAATACAACTATAAAGATGGCATTTTTCTCCTACCTCCAGTGATGACACTGGATCCAGTGCCACTGCTATATGAACAATCACTGCTTGTCTGAAAATAATGCCAGAATTGGCTCCTGAACTTGCCCAACCTCAGCCCCACTGAGAACGCCTGACAAATTTTCAACAGAAGGGATGCCAGAGAATTACTGAAACAGCTCCAGACAATCAATTCTTGTGATGTTCAGTGATCTGCTCAGATAACAGACACAACGGGAGTTCAACCAGCTGGAATTGATGCCATTTCTCGCATATTATAAAAAAAATAACAGCAAAGATGCTGAAACCAAAGAGAGAACATGAACCTACACACAAAAGAGGGAAAAAAGAAACTCAGGTTGGCATTACAGGATCCTACATTGTCGAAAAAAATAGCCGGCGGTCACAGTCCTCCCAAATGATTGAACAGTGCCCACTGAGAGCTTCACTTAAATGTCCTGAGGACTTGGCACCAAGCAGAAAGGATGGACAATCAAGCAAAGGAGAGTTTCAAAATTGCAGAACGGGAGCCTGGTTACCCCACTTGACACTTAAGGATCCCTGTAGTGTCCAATCAAAGAGAGTTTGGCAAGCATGGGTCTGCCCCCCGCACCCCCATATGTACATTCTGCACATCCAGGATGCACTACCCAGCCTGTGGAATCTCTCAATCCAACAACAACATGATAATAATTGTTAGGGGGGCAGACTATGTGCATATAAGCATTGGGGAAAATGGGTTTGCATCATGTGTGTGTGTGCTGGGAGGGGGAGGATGGGGGCCCTGCTGCTCATCCAAGCTGTAAATGTTTTTGTTTTTGTTTTTCTGGAAGAGGATTACCAACAGGGGAAGCCGAGCAGTGTGTAGGGGGAGGAGGAGGGACAGCTGCTTTTAAGTAGAATCAGAGGGAAAGGTGACCACAGTGGACACAAATTGGATTGGAGCAAGGTGGTGCCAAATCTCTCAGTCTCAGGATTTCTCTCCCCCACCACCATGATTTCCCCCCCTGCCCATCATCCATGGCCTCATGTGGAAAGGAGGAAGAGAAGGGAGGCTGGGATGGTAAAAAGCCTTCCTTTTTGTGACTGAAGATCGGAATCCTCTTACTGTCATTAAGGTGAAAGACTGAAAGCAGGACAAAGATTGTGATCCTGCTGTCATCAAGATGGAAGAACAACCCCCACCACCACCACCTGTGCATGCACTGGTAGCAGCATACATGGTTCCTTTATTTTTTTTTTACTACCTCCCACATCACTGTCATTAAGCAAGTAATGCAAGGTTTAGGAAGCAATCTGTGCTCTCTGTGGACTGTTGCCTCTCAAATGGTGCAGATATAAAAAGGCCCCCTTGATTGGGATTTTGTCTTCTGCTGCCCCTTTTACTTGTCCGTGTGTACTGGTCTCTGTCCACCTATGCTACATGTGCTGGAATAGGCTGGAAAGGGAACCAAGGATTGGTGAAAGAGTTGTCATTTTGCAGAAGGAAGAGGGAGAGAGAGAGAGAGACAAGAGTAGTCTTTTAAGTTTCATTGAAGATTGATAGTTTTGTTAGCTCTGACCAGCATTAAATCTGGCTTCTATGTATTGCATCATTCTTCCTCTTGCAATTTATTAATCTCAACTACTCCTTTCCTCAATGCTAAGATGGATTTAGGTGTCAGCTCAGTGCTAAGATGAACATAGATTATTATGAGTTATAATGTAAGCTTTCCCAAACAATTCAATCATTTATTTAATCATAATGTACCCATACACACACAATAACTTTACAATAGTTTTGTTCTTATGAATAAGAAAGGAAATGTATAGTGCACTTAATGCATTGCAATTGAACCAATTTTATCAATAGCCTAACATACTGTATAATAATAATGAGAGGCCATTTTCTTTGGTTTGTTTATGTGCTGTTCCATTTCTACCCATTGAAGGAGGACAATCTGCCAGTTTGATACTGTTAACTACTCCCATTTGATGACCCACAATCCAATTGACCAAGATGGCCAATGTGAAACATTTTTTTTTTCGCAAAAGATCACACACCACATTTTATTTTTTGTTAATGTCCATAGGGTAAGTACACTAAATAAAGAATCCAAGGCTAATCATTGTGTATTGGTAGTAAAATTTCCAATAGCTTCACAAGGTAAATGCAAACATTGATTCAGAGCATAAAGAACTTACTATCTGGAGTGCAACAGGACTTACAGCTTGTTTTCGTACATCAATGATAAGGGGCAGTATTTAAAAAGAAAAAAAAAAGAAACATTGCAAAGTTAAAGCTTTGATAGATAGACTTAGATTTGGAACACGATCCAATCTCAACAGCAGTAAGTCCAGTGTCCAGTCAATCTTGTATCAAAGCAGTGAAACAAAATGCTAAAGTTAAAGAGAAATTGCAAGCAATCAGAAATGCATATCTTGCTTCATAAAGTGCAAAAGAAGTACCTGATACTTCTAATCTTCGATGAGCATCGACATCGACGAGTTACGATCCGGATGAGGTTCAAAGTATCAGACTCCATCCAGGCACAGAGATGCCCACCTGTAGAAATAACAAAATTTCGCAGGGCAATCCCCATGCCTATGCTTCAGTAATCGAATCTATGCTTCTTTGGAGAACATACTGCAAGAATCTCAGAGTAAGAGACTTATAGTGACTATGCTTTTAAAATTACTAATTGGTAGTGAGTTAAAACCTGGCAAAGTGATCCAACTTCAAAAACATTAACCTTGAGTTCTTTAAAACTTCCATCTTGAATTTGGTTTGTCGATGAGTTTAATTATGACATTTATTTTCTCTAGCACTGTCTTTATTTTTCCTAATTTGGTCATTGTAATAAACGTTGACATCCTTTGTAATCCTGAAAATAATGCAAGTTATTATTATAATCGGTCAACTCGAGACATGAGATCGATCCGGAGTTGACTCAATCAAAAGTGATCAATCAGGGGAGAGATATAAGAACAGCAAACCAAGCATGCCCTGCAGGAGAATCCAATGCCTGCCAACTAAGCTGGTGAAACAATGGGGCACAAGGACCAACTTGTCCAATCAGATTCAAGCATTAGTCCCTCAAAGATTTGCTTGTAACCATGCATAGATTACAAACCAGATCTGTCAGCAAATATAATATTGTCCTGAACCTCCAACCAGCAAAAGAAAAGCCAAAATCAGGGTCACGAGATTTCACATCCTAAACGAATTCGAGAAAAAAAAATCTGATTTTTACTGCTAGAAAGAACCAACTAAACCCATGTGAGAAGCTGAACAAGATGTCAAAGGAGATCTTAAGAACACAAATTTGAGCAGGCAGAAAGGAACAATTCAGAAGAGTTGGACCTATTCTGCTTTTTTACACTGCATAGAAAAAAGAAAGAAGCTGCACTGTAAATTAGAACCCTGTTGTTATGCCTGAGAGCAGCTGGGATAATAACTGGTGAAATCCTAAGAACATTTGTCACTTGTCTCTCTATAGCTGATGTGCAACAAAAGTGCCACCAAAAGGCATGTTAGATATGATGCATTGGCTATGACTTGCCAGCTAGTCTGCAAGACTTACAAGATATAGCATTATAGCTCATAGTTACAGCTTCAGTAACATGGGCATGAACACAATAAGCATGCAGAGAAATGCATGAAATGCTACTTCACAGAACCCAAGAACAGACACAAAGCACGGTCATCTGCAAAATATAATGCAGGATCTAAACATCAGTGATCTAAAGCTTTTTTTCAAGTACAATAAAACATCTAATAGAGCAGCCTTTATGTCAAGGTATTTTTTGGGAATCACAACAAGAATATTGAGCTGCTAGATATTTTTTCTTCTCCAATACTGAGGTTCATCTGAGAACTTTCGGAACGAGTCATTTTTCTGAATGCATTTACCTCATAGATGTCCAGACCTTTTTTTCTTTGAGACGGTAAATGGGCTGACCCTTTGCACCAACTTACTACATGAAATACAATGTTTTAATGCGTAATAAGTATCTGAGTTTTCTGAACATGTTATGAGTTCCTAACTTGTCATCAAAAGTCATTCAGAGATCTTACAGCAAAACATGCAAGTTTTAACTAATTTCCAATATAACCAGTCTCAGACATCTTCGTTGGACACTACTTCAGCTATTACCCACAATTCCAAGCATACATCGGATTGTAGAAATTATTGGCTTATCTATATAAATAAATCAGCCTATGAGGAGATAAGATGTCTATGAGATGATGAAATTAACAACTGTAACAACTGACAATTTTAAATAACTAAATAAAAAATATTTAGTTTATTTTATTTGGGCTGAAAATAAATAAGACAATTTTGACTGATTTAGGTATCGAGAAATCCCTATAAATAAATTCGTAAGGTTATGTTTACTATATTATCTTTTGACATTATATGTTAATCTAAAATGTCTCTCACAAATATTACCACTTATTAAATTGATGATAATATACATTGCTTTGTTTAGTATGCATAAGTAGTATTTTTTATTTTTTAAAATAAATATATAGGCAATATATCTGACAATATTTATTATATAAAAAGTTAACAAATAATGTACAATTTTTACCAAAGTATCCCTGTACAAAGTAGTTAAGTTTGCAAAGTCATATAAATTTAATTTGAATTTTGTGAACTTATTTCATATATATATATATATATTTATATATATATAGATAGATATAGATATATATATATACATACATACATACATATATATATATATATCCTAATCATAAAATTATACACCAAATAAATAAATTTATAAAATAAATAGTATATTTTTTTCTAAAAAATGATAATAATAATTTGATATTTTGATTCTAAGTGATTATTATATTACATATAATCAATTATTATTTACAATATATGAATAATATATCATAAAATATTACAATATAATAATATAATAATAATCTATTTAATGATAATGATAAAAATGATAAAATATTATATTATTATTTATTTAATTATTTTTATCATATATTTGAATAAAATTTTAAAGGACGAATATTAAAGCAAAATATATAACAGATTGCCACCCACGTGGCAATCTGATTTGCCACCTCTCACATGAAAAATTCAAATTGTCAGCTCACAAACAATCTCCATTGACATATAATGCAGATTGCCAGTAAAATTAAACAAGTAAACAAGACAATATTGTAAGCCCAAGTAATTTAATACAACTATAGGCATTGACTGATGATAGATAGCCCCCCCTTGTCTCCAAATGCCCAATGAGGTTAATTATAGGTTATTGAACGGAGTTGTTAGGGTTTAGGGGAGTTTCATTGACGCTTATGTGAGGCGACAAAAAATCATGGCCCATGAACTTACAGTCACGGTCGTGAATTGGGTAAATAGTGCCACCATCACGCCTGCGAACTTGAAGTCACAACCCATGAACCTTTTGTCGCGATCGTGAAATGGTACACGTGAACAAAGTCACGCCCGTGAAGTTGAAACGAAGAATCATGCTATGACCACACCCATGAGGTCAATTGTTATGCCCTGTGAGCACATACAACTTATACTAGCAAAGAGTCTCGACTCGTGAACCCATTTTCACGATCGTGACAAAGACAAGACATCGAGTCATGAACATAGTCATGCCCATGTTGAATATCATGACCCATGAAAGAAATTTCATGGTCGTGAGCGCATCTGAGACAAACACAACAATAATCATCACGGGGCATGAAATCATAATCATGAATGTGAGTGAAACGATGGAGATGGAGATAAAGATAAGTGCATTGGGTCATGACCATGGCATACATTCACGAGCCATGAAACTAGTTTCATATGCCATGAAGAACCTAACCCATTACGATCACGATCGTTACAATTCTTTCACGGGTTGTGAAACTCTCTGGGATTAAATTTCTATCTTTTAGGATCTTTTTAGCTTGAGGTTAAGTTGGAAAATAAAGAACTCTT
Source organism: Pontederia paniculata (assembly GCA_001647135.1). Taxonomy (NCBI): domain Eukaryota; kingdom Viridiplantae; phylum Streptophyta; class Magnoliopsida; order Commelinales; family Pontederiaceae; genus Pontederia; species Pontederia paniculata. The sequence goes on from LTAE01010164.1 coordinate 9,269, forward strand.
CCTATCTAATTAAATTTAGATTGAAAAATGAATGTGTCAATATACATAACATGCAAAATAGATTGTGTCAATCCATTGCGGGTTGTTTCCTTTCGTTGTACAAATATTGAATGAATGACTTGATTGATCTTACTAAATAATTGACCTATACTATCGTATTGATATATTATTCTTGAAGATAACCTAGAAGTGAGTGTACTGTTCAATTGATAAATAGAAGTAAAAAGTGTTAATAATTGTGATTGAATTTGCACGTGAAGAGGAGGGCTCCATCGATTATGAGATTTACCTCGATTGTAAGATTCTATCTTTGTTGCATGATTCTATATTGATTGAAAGACTTTGTCCTAATTAGGGACTTGTCTTGATTGCATTTCAAATATGGAGTGATTGAGTACCTTAGGAGACTATTGAGATTAATGATGAGCATTTTATGGCCTAGTTAGCCATCCTGTGGGATAACCAATATCTTCCATGTAATGAAAGGTTCACTATTGATTGTAATAATTGACTAAGGGAAAAATAAATCGAAAAGAATATAATGGTCCTAAGTCTTGAATGGACTTAAACATATTGACTATTGTGAATACTGCGCATTTTCATGCGATTAATGTTCTCACCATTAATGGGTCAATGATCATAAAATGAGAAGTAAAGTAATAAAGAGCATGAAGTTTCTGCCATGATTAGACAATTGTCTTTGTAAAAGAAAGTTATAAAGTAAAGAAAAATATAAAGTAAAAGTTATTGATGATTTCTACAATATCATAGTTCTTTCTATTATCTTCATTTATGTCTTACTCTATTGATTGTTAGCATTACATATTGAGCTTCATCTTACTCTGTTGAAAATAATCACCTTTAGTAGTTATATTTTTTCTTTTATTGAATAATATAACATAATATTTTGTTTGTCTAGACTTATTTTGGAGTTTTATTTTAAATTTATTGCTTATGCATGATGTATCTATATTGTTGACTAGTCCATTGGTCAAATGTTAAGTCAAAGCCATTACAATTAGGTATCAGAGATACACTTTTTAGCTATCTCTAAGAAAATAAAGTCCATGTACAAGCATCATGAACATTCACCGTTCCATCAAGAGGAGAATAGGTCGGGTCCTAATGAGGTTATCAGTAGGGAATGAAGAAAGTTTAATGTTTAAGACTTATATGTGAATTATATTTATTCCTTTTCTCTTGTAAATGAGAATGCTCCAAGACATCTCGCTAACCGAAGGAAACGAACTCAACAAGAGCAAGAGCAGTACAAGGTGAAGATAAGAATAGTCAAGCTCTAGAGAATCAATAAGTTCAAGCAAATCATGTGCCTAAGGATATGATTCAGTACCTTTTGAAGCTCCACCCTCCTGAGATCAACGATAGTGATGACTTCGATGAAGCCGAGAGATGGGTGGACACTATGGAAGAGACTTTCGTGCTTATGTAGCACTATGATAATCAAAAGGTCTTGTATGTTGCGCACCAACTAACAAAGGATGTGAAGTCAAAAATTATTAAGATCATCAAATTTTCTGGTCAAGACACTTGGAATGATATAAGAAGTCATTATAGACCCATTATTTTCTTACATATGAGCGCAACTTGAAACGATGGGAGTTTCTAGAATTGTGTCAAGATAATTTGACAGTGTCACAATAGCTGAATAAGTTCATACGATTTGAGAAGTAATGTACAAGGAAAAAAAACTGAAATGTACTTAGGACTCGAAACTAAGACCATTAGGGGTAATTGCAAGACCCTCAATGACGCATCCGAATTGGATAAACGTTTAGAAAAAAATATGACATGGAGCACAAGAAGGAAATGAAGGGGAAGGCCCAATGACAATCGTTAGAATGAGAAAGCTCCAAGAGGGATGATTGAAGGCGGGCCAAGACACCCAGCAACATAGATCACCATTGCGAGGAACGTCGACAGCCTTATGAAACCCGCAACGAAGGACTACCACCATTGAGGAGGACAAGAGAATCTGCCCACAATGTAAAAGGTTCCATTCCGGTGAATGTCGTCTCAAGACTAGTGCATGTGTCAATTGTGGGAACACAATCACTTCATTAAAGATTGTTTGCATCGAAAGAAAGACCAAGACCCCCAACGAGCAATAGGGCCTCCTAACCTCGCACCATGTCTGGTATATGGCATGAGGGCTGAACTAGAACGTCATGAATATGATACTGTGCTAGGTACTTCTATTGAACCATACTCATAGAATTATGCAGTTTGAAATTGGACTTTATTCTTAAGTAGGTTATTTGTGCTTAGTACGCACGTGATGAAATATTCACTTGGAAAATATTAAAATCAAATAATGAAAGGATCGATAGTATGATTGAATTCGAGGACCAATTCATTTTTAAGGAGATTATAATGTCAAAATCACCAATTTTAAATAACTAAATAATAATTAGTTTATATTATTTTAGGCGAAAAATAAATAGAGAAATTTGGATCAGTTTAGGCTTGGAGAAATCCCTATTAATAAATTCCTTAGGGTATAGAAACTCTCATAAGTCTCAACCATCCCTCGAAGCCTTAGGTGTCACGTAAAGTCTCTCTCTTCTTCTCTCCGTAGAGTGAAGGGGTAAGAAATTATCTCCTCTCTCTGTGATATCTTTCTCCCTCTTCTTCTATTTTCAAGTTATGCCAAAACCTCATTAGGAGAACGTGAAGGAGATCGACGATAGCGCAAATATCAAGAGAATGAGCGCGAGAAGAGTTTGAACACGAAGAATAAATGAGAAATCCAACACAAATAGATATGTAATTATAAGATCAACCTTAGGGTATTACATAGATGAATGATTGAACAAAGAAATTCTAGGAAGATTGATAATGATAAAAATCTCCAAGTTAAAAGTTATAAATTTGGTACTAATTAAATAATTTGAAGTATTATATCTGAATTGATTTCATGATGGATATGGAGATGACAACCACTATGGGCATTAATGAATGATAGATAGGTTATTCCTTTGTCTCCAGATGCCCAAGGAGGTTAATTATAGGTTTTTGAAAGGAATTGTTAGGGTTTGGGAGGGAGATTCTCGACATTTCTATGAGGTGGCGAAAAATCATGACCTTATCATGGCCTATGAACTTTTAATCATGATTGTGAATCGGGTAAACAACACCACCATCACGCCTGCAAACGTGTGAAATCATGGCCCGTTCACCTTTTGTCATAGTCGTGAAATGGTATAAGTGAACAAGTCACACCCGCGAAGTTGAAATGAAGGAATCACGCTTCGATCACACCAGTGATGTCAATTGTTACGCCCGTTAGTGCATATAACTTATACAGGCAAATAGCCATGGCTCATGAACCTATTTTCGCGATCGTGACAAAGATGAGATGATGAGTCGTGACCATAGTCACGCCTGTATTGAACATCACGGCCCATGAAAGGGATTTCATAGTCGTGACGTGTCCGAGGCAAACATAATGATAATCGTCATGAGCTATGAAACCATAATGACGATCATGAATGAAATGATGGAGATGGAGATGAGTGCATTCGGTCACAACCGTAACATACAACTCATAGATCGTGAAGATAGCAACACCTTACAGACATGGTCGTGAAACCAGTTTCACAAGCCGTGAAGAACCTAACCCGTTACGGTCACGATCCATGAAACTTCTTGGGATTAAATCATTATCTTTTGGGATATTTCAACTCGAGGTTAAGTTGGAAATAAAAAACTCTTCATATCTAATGAAGTTTAGACTAGAAAATGAATGCTATAAGTTGAAATTGGAAAATGAATGCGTGGATATACATAACATGCCAAATGTACTATGATAACCCAATGTGGATCATTTTCTTATGTTGAACAAATATTGAACGAATGACTTGATTGATCTACTTAATGATTGATTGATACTTTCGCATCGCTCTAGTATTTTTCAAGATAACCTGAAAGTGAGCAGACTACTCAAATGGTAATAGGATTAAAAAATGACTGTGTTTGAATTTGCACATGTAGAGGAAGGGCTCGCCGATTGCAGGATTCTATACTGATAGAACTTTGTCTTAATTATGGGACTTGTCCCAATTGTATTCTGGAGATGGTGTGATTGAGTTCCTTCGAGGACTATAAAGATTACTGATGAGCACTTTATGACTTAGTTAGACATCCTGCGAACGGGATAGCATGAAACTTTCATATGTTATTAAAGGTTTACTATTTGATTGTAATAATTGACTTAGGACAAGATAAATAGAAAAGAATATAGTGGTTCTAAGTATTGAATAAGCATAATATTGACTATCAAAAGTACAAAATAAGAAAGTGTATAGTGTTTTTGTTGTAATTGGACTATTGTCATTGAAAAAAAATTATAAAATAAAGAAAAAGAGAAAATAAAAGTCATTGATGATAAAATAACATAGTTCTTTCTATTGTCTTTATTTATGCTTTACTCTATTGATTATTATTTTTCATCGTTTATGGGAGAATTGTCTCACTTACTTTTAATCCAGCAAGCGATGAGAATAATGATAGGTGGTAGCTTGCACCTGATAGGAATTTAGTTTATGTTTGATTAGGTTTGCAATAGAAATTATTGAACCTTTAGTAGTTATATTTTTTTATGGAACAATATAACAAAATATTTTATTTTACTAGAGTTATTTATGAAGTTTTATTTTTTAAAAAAATTATTTCATATGATGTATTTATATTGTTGATGAGTCAACTGAACAAATATTAAGTCAAAGTCATAACTCCTAACGTCTCCATAGATGCATTCTACCACTTGCTTCAACATTTTCTACTAAAATTACATATGGACTTGTTCTTCATTACATGGTTCTGCTTGATGATATGACAGCAATGATTTGCTGCTGATGGGAGGGAAATTTTCCTTATGTTGTAAATAACTAGATTTGGATTTGATGCTTCTACTGTATGCCTCTTTGGGGGAGTCAAACATGATAATTGGAAATAAATACTATCCTTAGCTGGCTTGCCTGACAACTCACCGTGTATGACCCTCAGATTTTACCCTGGACATTCATCTGCACTCTGCAAAAAAGATCACCGTTGAAGCATTTTTTTTCAAGATATGTCTGCAAGCTCATCACAAGGTAATCGACTACTAAATCCAGCAGCAACAACAACCATACGCATACCGCATATATATATATATATATATATATATATATATATATATATATATATAGAGCAAAATGCGGTCGATTTCCTTGGTCGCATTCGTTGGACATGTGCAAAACGTAAAATAGACAAATGAAAAATAAGATTTTATGTGGATACGGATTTATATAATAAGGAGTTAGGGCTACTCGTGGTAGAGCTCGTTTCACATCTAGGACACCTGAGCACAAAGGGATGTCATATTTGACACTCCGCTGCTTGGTAATTAAATAGTTATGGTTTATGTCATTGACTTTTCTATTGAATTATTCTACTATTTACTTGTACTTATATTAGGGTCTTCATCGCAACAACCATTAGTTGTCAGACATGAACATTCATCAGGGCTCATTCCTCTTAGTGGAATTATAGTTGATGACCCAATGAAGCCATAAGCTCAATATTTTTAATTTAAAATATTACTTAAGTTTTAATGATANCTCAGACTATAATATATCTTTAAATATGTGAGAGAAAAAAACTGTCAAAATGTGTTTGACAACGTTATAAAGCATCAGGGACATATTTGATCGTATTTAAAATGAAACAAAGTCTTAATGGACAACATTACTTTCTTTGCATAAAGTGGCCATTCGTATTATCACAAATGATTGGATTAGAATTCAATATTAACTCTGATTTCCAAATATTAATGTTGGTTGACTTATTCGCATATATGTGTATTAAATGGCATTCCTTATTACCGACTTCACCGATATGTTATTATGTTTTATACTAATAAATAATTTAATTAATCTTTCTTAAAAAGTTGGCACATCCGAAATAAAATTAGTCATACTGATATTAATACGTTATCTCTATTAATGCTAACCAGATATTTTTATTATAAAGATAATTTTTTATTACTATTTATTACGTAATTACCACTACTTATTTATTGTTAATACTATATTACCTATATAATTAAAAAAAATATTGAAAAAGATATCGAATTGTGAGATCTCTCTCTCGTACATTCATGTAAGTGGAATCGTGGACACTTTGACAAGTGTTATGTCATCTCTCTTTACATCGACTTTGAATTAATTATAAATGAGAGCAAGTAAAGTTTGATTGCAAATTTGCAATTGTTTCTTTTTTCCGGGAGATTGGTGATCTATTCATGTCAGTATCCAGGATACTGTGGCGGCGGCGGCGACGCGTATCTATAGCCAACAGCATCCGGGACGTCATCGTCACGTGGCGGCGGCGGTGGTAACGAATGCTCTGATGATGGTGGTGACTGCGAGAACGCAGGTGGAGGAGGGGGCGACGCTGAAGGAATTTTGGTGGGTGGCAATGGTGACCTCACCGCCGGAGGTGGAGGTGAATGCACTGGTGCGGGCGGCGAGAAAACGGACGGAAGGGGCGGCGGTGGTGGCGGTGAGAAGACAGGCGGAGGTGGCGGTGGTGGATGAGTCTTGGTAGACGAGGAGGGTGAACCAATTGTTGGTGGCGGCGGCGGCGGCGATACGGCCGGCGGACGTGGTGCCTTAGCTTTCGATGGAGGTGGAGAAGGAGGAGGAGGAGGCGGCGGAGGTGGCACCGGAGAAGCCTTCTTACCGGAGGATGACTTGCTCGAATGCCCACATTTGGATGCGCCGCAGTCGATACGGCGGTTCACCACCTTCTTGCACTCCTCCGGGGCCCTCTGATCTTGCCTGTCAGGAAAGCAGTTGTTCCGGTCATCGACGAAGACGTCCGGGTCTTCCCTCAGAGCTCTGCAACTCGATTCCTCGCCCTTGAAGTAATTATTCGAGTACGTAAAGTTGGTGAGACTTCTCAGCTTGCACACGCCGTCCGGCAGGACGCCGGTGAGCGAGTTGTTCGCGATGTTGAGGACCTCCAAGCTCTCCAGTCTCCTGAACGCGTCCTTCGGGAGCACCCCTGTGAGCGAGTTGTTGCTGAGGTCCAGCACCGTCACGTTTTCCAGCAGCTCGAGCTCCAGCGGCATGCACCCGCTGAGGCTGTTGTTGGTCAGAATGATCTCGTCCAAAGTCGCCGCCATCTTGCCGATGCTTCGCGGCACGCAGCCATGGAAGTTGTTGTTAGCCAGGACCATGACAGACACCTTCGAATTCCCGACGTTGTCCGGCAAGCTCGAGTTGAAGCGATTGTTGTTCAGGAACAGGGCGTCGAGGTCCTTGTCGAAGAGCTCCGGCGGCAGCGGCCCCTCGAAGTCGTTGAACCGGAGGTCGAGGTACTTGAGCTTCGGCAGGTCCAGCAGCTCCTTGGGGAAGGCCCCGGAGAAGTGGTTGTTGCTCATGTCCAGCTCGTGGAGGTTCTTGAGCTTGAGGATGCTTTTGGGGATGGCGCCGGAGAAGCGATTCGAGTTTATGTGGATCATGGTGATGTTCTCCATGAGGCCGAGGTCGACGGGGAACTCGCCGTGCAGGTCGGCTCCGTTGAAGTCGATGCCGGCCACGGCCGTGCCGTTGGCCGGGTCGTCGGGCATCTCGGCGCAAACAATACCGTTGTAGGCGCAAACGTCATTGCCCACCCAGTTACCCGTGAAGTTGTGGGGATCGGACACAATGCCGCGCTTCCACGACTGGATGGCGTGGTACGCGGGCTTCAGCAAGGGGTTCTTAAAGACGAGTTCGCACTCGGGCGCGGCAGTCGCGTTCGATTTCCCGTGGCCGGTGACTGCCTTCGCCGTCGAGTTGGCCATGTCAGTGGCGTTCTTAGGCGTCGTGCAGGGCGCCGGAGCACGCGGCATGGGAATTGTTTTATTGGTGACGTCCTTAACAAATGTGACTTTGGTTCCATTGCGAAGCTCGACGATTGCGACCTTCGTTCCGTTCCGGTGAGTTATCGCAGTCATGGTTCCGTTGT
>LTAE01010165.1:0-17282 GCA_001647135.1 Pontederia paniculata
AGTTAACTCCGCAAAATCCCCCTCCTTCGGCTGCATCAATAGAAAATGGAAAGAATTTCAAATTTCAGCTATTCAAGCAATTATATATGAAGAACCTTCTTAAGTTAGCTTATATTCCCAAGAATCAATAATGATGATACCGATCATTCAGAAAGTGGAAAATGGAAACAAATCGGTGCATATTGTTTGCAAAAGAGGTTATTGGGGTAAGCTTTTTGGGAATGGGATCAACTTAAATAAGTATACCTTTTTCTATCATCACAAATTATCTCAAATATGAGTATTCTGCCATAATATTTGCCTTATGCGTGTGAAGTGAAAGGAGTACAAAATGAAATCCGGTAGAAATAAGTAGGTTAGGATACCAGGATGATTTTCATGGCCTATGAATTGACCTTTCACGATCGTGAATTGATGCTCAACGTCCGTGATGAAAACTCACGGCGTGTGAAGTTGAAGGTAGAAAATAACCATCTCTCTGTAGCGGCCATGAACATGCCTTAACGCTTGCCTAAAAAGGGTTTCATGCCTCGTGAATATACTCTTCATGCCCTTGAAAGTCGAGTGAATGAATCAGTTTCTTTGTAGCGATCATGAGTCAGTCTTCATTCTTGTGAAAATGCAAGTTCATGCCTGTGAAAATGGTTGTCATGGGCCATGAATCAAAGAGAAAAAAAAATGAACGCTCTATAGCGGCCATGAAAGTTGATTCATGCCCATGAATATTAGGTTCATGGTCGTGATGGAGCTTTCACGTGTCATGAACTAGCTATGCACGTTAAATTTATTTTAGTGTTATTTGTCATGATGCTACTTGTTAATTGAAATTTGATCAATTATATTCTATGTTTTACGCTGTTAAGGTAGAAAATCTTGTTTGATTATTGTTATTCATTTAGACATCGTTATGGATGTCAATCCGTAATTAGGCTAAAATATGTAAAAATACTTGTCCTGCTTGATATATTTTAACGAAGATGATGCATGAAGAATTTAGTCATGGCACATCAGTTACGGGGGAAGCAGCAGAAGGTGCTTTCCAAGAGGTGATGTGATGCTACGCATCTAGTGCTTATTATTTGGTAGTTGAAGTCATGATTAACCTGACTTTTGTGTTTCACTTTCGAGTTAATCATTCATTTTGAGCCTTATTACTACTTTCCTGCTGAACACCCTCACATTTATTTCAATTCTCTAAACCCTGCATTTGGAGCACTTTTACTGTTATCTTAGGATCTTCAGAAAAGTTGCTTTCACATCCCTAGTTGTCAAGTCGCTAGTTGACAAAGCCGTTTTGGCGAGAGAATCAAGCCAGCTAATGATTTGCAAGGATAGATGAGGGAATATTTTGCGTTAGTACCACATGAGACACATGTCAGTAGGAGCAAATGAGAATAAATAAGGCCACGGAAGAAAATACCAACAACTTTTGGCATTTTTGGATAGGCGGAATCAACGAGGGGGAGGTAATAATATCCCTCAGCCGGATGAGGAGAGGCAGCATCCGCCATTGGAGATCAGAGTTGCAGACAAAGACACTATGAGCATTTCTTACTTTTACACATTTGATTATGTAACGAACATGCAATGTAACTAAGTATGATTATATAGATGTTAGTGTAGGGGATTTCTGATTGGATTTATGTTTTGGTTTTATGCCTATTTTACTACTTTGGATTATTATGAACTCGACTTTGATTTCAGTTTATGAATCATCAACCTTGTGAAGAGTTTTATGCTTACTGTTTCGAACCGACCCATTGTTTCTGATTTCCTCTCTTGATTACACTCGATTTTGTCAGATGATACGCTATGACCGAGGGGCATCCGTGACTTCATGTGTCCGTGGTGCTTGATTGCGATGATCTTGTTTTGAGTTCTTGTTGCCATCGAATGTATTCATCTCTTTGCAGCCATGGGAAATCCTTTTGTTCTTTTAGAGTTTAGGACGTTTGGAAGACGAACCATTCCATCTTGTTCACACATGATCTGATAGTGATCTCCATCAACGATTCTGCATGATCGTGATGCATGGGTCGTATTCCTAAAGATCCTTGGCCAAGTAGTAGCTACTAGATCCACTTAGGTATGTTCTCGGAATTCCCTCTTGCTCTTCGACGCCGGTCAACTAGGAGAAAAGGATTAGACTCCGTTGAAAAGGAATCCATGATTCCTCTCTTCACCGAGATCCAACTTAGTATTCAAACCCTGTAGTGTAGTGTCAATCCAATCCAATGTCGCCAAACACACTAACATCCAGAGTTCCTCACATCCTTGCTGTGTTTCTATCTCTGTTAGCTGCGATTATTTTCGTTGTTATGAATTCCTAAAAACTCTTAAAAACATTAAAAATTAGTTAATTTGCATTTATGTTCTTTTAGTTTGCTTTCACATTTCCTCTGAGATTTATTATCTAGATTAGGTTAGAGTGATTTATTCCTAATAATTGCTTTAGCTTTCTTGTGGATTCGATACCCTAAGTACTACCTTTGATCGTTGTATACTTGCAACATAGTTGTGTTGTACTAGGATTTTAAAATTGATTGTCTAATGTTGTCATTATCCTGCATATACACTGTCGCAACCCTGCTTGAATACTTGTACATGAATATGATTGTGATTTTACCCTAGACAGCACACATCAAGTTTTTTGTGCCGTTGTCGGGGAAGCAATAACCAATTTTTAGGAAGAAATCACTTAGCTTATTAACTCTACCATTTTCATTGTTTATATCATTACTATTTCATTCTAATTTGTGAATATTTTCCTTAGCAGTTTCATTTTCTAGTTTTTTTTTCTTCTCTTGTTTGTCACTAACTTGGGTATAGTGCATGCCAAGACCTGAAACCACTAAAAGGGAGTATTATTCTGAGCTGGAGAGAGTTTAGGAGAAGAAGAAAATAACAAAGACTTAGCAAGGAGAAAGCACAACTAATTTCTGATCTAAATTCGAAGTTTTATGAACTAAAGATTTTTTAACCATCTACAACATCCAACCTGGATTCTGAACCCCATACACCAGTTATTTTACAACTTGAGTAGAAAACAAGTACACCACTAGCTGAAGAGCTTGTTATTCATATTAGTTCTGATACACCTGAAGCATCTAAAACTCAAGAAGATCAAGTCATTATGGAAAGAGAATTTGCAGCTCAAGACTCTAGATATTTAAAGGATACTTACTCACATGTAGCCAATAAAGCTGGAGCTTCAAGAGTGCCACCTATGGCAAATGTCAAATTTCAGTTACAACTAGCCTTAGTGACTATGATCCAACAAGACCAATTTAGAGGGGCAGCCATTGAAGATCTAGCTTAACATTTGGATAACTTCAAGGAGATATGTGGAATCCTGCAGTTCAACAACATCCCTACTTATGCTATTTATATGAGACTTTTCCCTTTCTCATTGAGAGGGAAGGCCAAAATGTGGTGGAAAAGTTTAAAACCTGAAAAAGCAGCAAATTGGCACACTCTATTTCAAAATTTTCTAGCTGAGTTCTTTCTCCTAAGTAAGACAACTCACATAAGGGATGAAATCCATAATTTCAGCCAATTGACATGCAAAATATGTATGAAGCATGACAGAGATTTTAGAACTTAATTGCATCTTGCCCTCATCATGGATATGAGAGATGACAACTATTGTCATTTTCATCCAGGACTGAACTATCCAACTTCCATTGCCTTGGATAATGCAGCAACATGAGTATTTGCCACTACTTATATAGATGAAGCATATAAGATAACTGAAAAGTTGCCAAGAAATCATCACTATCTCAGGCATGAAAGATCAAGAAAACTAGTGAAAAAGAAATCATATGATGAAGGAGAGTTTCTGTCGTCTAAAGTAGAAGAAGTTATGCAAAAGGCCCTAGGAAAGCTGAACCTTACATCTCAAGTAAACATGGTGCAGTCTCCTGAAACTAAATATGATTTATATGGAAAGTTTGGCCATGCTACTAAGTCTTGCAACCTATTGACACAAAATTAAGACCCTGAATTTGACCAAGTTATTGCTTTTGATAACTTTATACCAAAGCCCCTTTTGAGAAATATTCATCTAAAAATAGGAATCACCCATTCGTCTCCGATAGAAATAACCAATACTAGAATTCTCCAAGTCACAATCCCCCGACTCACATCCCTAATTGGTAGCCCAAAATTTTGCAAAGACCACCACAACGACCACCATTGATGTTACCTAGTCCTAACCCTGAACTTCCTAAGCCTAACCTGGAAGAAATGATACAACATTTGATGAGGCAACAAGAGCAGATGAATTCTAGAATTGAGAAGCTAGCCACACACAACACACTACTAGAAAATCGGATAGCACTACAAGCTAATGCTATAGCACCACGACCCCACACTCTAGCAGGACAGCCAGGCCAAATCCTGGAGAACAAATCCAAGCTATAACTCTGAGAAGTGGAAAGGATTTACCTCCAAGGGAACCAACTGCAGAGACTACACCTACACAAGATCAGTTAAATCAAAATCAGCCTGAAGCTACAGTACAAAGTTCAAAACCAGCTCAAATTGAGCAACCAACTAGTTATAATCAGCCTTTACATAAAGTTCTACCTTTCCCCCATAGGATGCTAAAAGCACAAGAAAAGCAGCAGTTCAATAGATTTATAGAGGCGCTGAAGAAATTACAGATTAACATACCATTTGTGGAAGCCCTTCACAGATTCCCTCTTATGCAAAATTTCAGAAAGACATCTTGTCAAAGAAATGGAGGTTGAATAACAAGGAGACCATGGAGTAATTTTCAGAATTGGTACCCCAACTTTACCTAAGATCCCAAGTTGATTCCTCAACTTTATTTTGTAACTAATTAGTCCATCAACTATATAATCTTTTCACAATTGGTCCCTTTTATATATTATAATTATTTTTTAGTGATGTGGCAGCCACATCATCTATTTTCATCAATTATTTATTGATGTCATAGTCAATGACACACAAATAAACTTAAAAAATAGAATAAAATAAAAATATCATTAAAATAATATATAAACAATACAAAATTATTTGATAAAAGATATATCTTATATGTTCATGATAATCGTGAACGCATAAGATCTATTTCTTATCAAGTAATTTTGTATGTTTATATGTTACTGTATAATGATATTTCTGCTTTTATTCTTTGTTTTTCAAGTGCTCATTTGTGTGTCATTAATGTGGCTATCACATCAATAAACGATGAAAAATAAATGACGTGGTTGTCACATCACCAAAATATAATTATAATATATAAAAGGGACTAATTGTGAAATGATTAGATAGTTGAGGGACTAATTAGTTACAAAAGAAAGTTGAGGGATCAACTTGGGATCTTAGGTAAAGTTGGGATACCAATTCTGAAAATTACTCGGAGACCATGTCCTTGACAGAGAATGTTAGTGTAGTGATCCTCAATAAGTTGCCATCAAAACTAAAGGATCTTGATGGTTTCTCTATACCTTGTGAAATTGGACATCTACAAGTGAGAAGAGCACTTTATGACCTTGGAGCCAATGTGAGTGTCATACCTTCCTCAATATTGGGGAGTAAAAAAGCCTACTAATATGATACTTCAATTGGCTAATAGATTAGTTAAGCACCCTAGAGGGATCCTTGAAGATGTACCAATTCGAGTTGGGGAATTCTTTATTCCCATAGACTTTGTAGTTTTGGACATGGAGGAGGACTCAAATACTCCTTTAATACTTGGAAGATCCTTTTTGGCAACTGTCGATGTTGTGATTGATGTCAAAAATGGCAAACTATCATTTCAGATAGGAGAAGACAAGATAGAATTTAACTTATCTCATACTATGAAGAGGCCAAATGGAGAGATGCTTTTTGAAGATTATGATCTTGTCCAGGAGGTTGTACAAGAAGTATCAATTGTAACACATATTCAGAAACATGATAAAACTCTAGAAGATGCTGAGGATCAATTGCAGCCAATAGTCCAAGTAGACCATCAGTTACTTGAAAAAGAGGAACAAGATTACTTGGGCTGTGAATCCAGAAATTAGTCAAACTCCCATATATGGTTATCAGAACTCCTCAAAGTCCATATGACAAAGTACAACTGCTTCAACCAAAACAATTCAAACTCAGTCAACACCTAAATTTGAGCTTAAACATCTACCTCCTGCACTGAAGTATGAGTTCCTTGGACCAGATTCCACCTATCCCATCATTGTCAACGAAACACTTTCTAAAGACCAACTCAATCAATTGCTAGAAGTGGTCAAAACTCATAGGAAGGCTATTGGGTACTCGATCGATGACCGCAAGGGGATCAGCTCATCACTTTGCATGCACAAGATCCCACTAGATGATGATTACAAGCCAACTATTGAAGAACAAAGGAGACTCAATCCCGTCCTCAAGGAGGTAGTCAAGACAGAAGTCCTTAAGTTGCTTAATGCTGGACTAATCTTCTAGTATCTGATAGTAAATGCATTTGTCAAATTCAGGTAGTATCGAATAAAGGAGGAACCAGTGTTGTTGAGAATGAAAAAGGACAGCTAATACTCAGCCGAGTGACTACATGATGGAGAATGTGTGTTGACTATAAAAATCTAGACAAGTCGACTAGGAAGGATCATTTCCCACTGTCGTTTATTGATCAAATGTTAGAGAGGCTGGCAAAACACAAGTACGATTGAAGATTTCTATAGATACCCATCTATCCTCCAGATCAAGAAAGACAACATTCACTTGTTCACATTGAACCTTGCATATAGGCGTATATTGTTCGGATTGTGTAATACGCCAACTACTTTCCAGAGATGTATGATGTCCAACTTCTCAGATTTCATTGAAAAAATAATGAAAGTATTCATGGATGACTTCTTAGTGTATAGATCATCATTTGAAATAATGGAAGTATTCATGTGCACTCAAGGAGTGATACTTGGACATGTAGTTTCAGAAAGGGGAATTGAAGAAGACAAAGTGATAAGTTATTGAGAAGTTGCCACCACCAGTAAATGTGAAGGGAGTGAGAAGTTTCCTTGGACATGTCGGTTTCTATCTTTCATAAAAAGACTTTTCTAAACTTACTAAACCAATGACACACCTACTTCACAAGGAAGGTAAATTCAATTTCATCATTCATTGCCTAGAATCATTTAATAAGATTAAAGCTGCACTCATTTCAGCCCCCATAGTGCAAGCACCGAATTGGAATCTACCATTCAAGGATCCCACCATAAAAATATCAGCTTCTTGAAAAATAGCAAAACTTGCTTTCCTATTGAGATTTTTTTATGTAACATATGTTCATCACGCCATGCTTCAGTCTTTTCATTGTAGATAAAGGATATTTCAGATCCCTTAGATAGTACACACTTTTCAGGAAGATCTTGACTCTGAACATCATCTAGGAAGGTGGCATAAGAAGGTATTTGCCGCAAGGCTTTCACAAATGACATGTTTATGTGGAACTTCACTAATACGCCCAAAATTCTGAAAAATGGTTGATCATGTTGGACTTCTAGCATATTCTATGGAGATGAGATCTTTGATTGATTGGCAACTATAATTGATCTTTCTCCCATAACTTCTCTTGGAGATTCAAGAAAATTTTTAGCTAGTGACACTTCTAGGATAAACTCTGCCTATGTTTATAGCCGGTCCCAAGCCCGAATAAAGGAGGAGGGTTGTGTTAGGCCTCGACAACCAATGTAAAACCTCGTCGAATCTCATGAACATGGATCAACGAATATATTGCACGAGATAGAGCGCAATGGCGTCGTATGATCCATGTAGCCGACCCCACCTAGTGGGATAAGGCTTTGTTGTTGTTGTTGTTGTTGACACTTCTAAGATAACTTCCTCTTTCTCGAAAGCAGAATTGAGAATATCCTCATTTACAACTTCTAGTATTGATTCTCTCAATTCATCCAATTTTCTGTATAAATCAGCTTGGTGTTGTACTTTGTGTTTTACTTCAAATTCTAAAAATTCTTTTTCATCTTCAATTTCTGAAACTACAGAGCTGCCCCCAACTACTGAAACTTCCTTTTCAATTGTTTCTGCAATGGATTATGTGACTAGCCTACCCAAGACCAAGAGAGAACATGATGCTATATAGGTAATGGTGGATAGACTGACTAAGTTTTCACATTTCCACCCTATCAAGTTAAAGCCATCAGTAGAGTCTGATGGATCTATATGTCAAGGAGATCATCATGTTGCATGGAATTTTCGTCTTTATATTTTTCACATAGAGACCCTTGGTTCACATCAAGATTTTGGAGCAGCTTCCAAGATTCTTTTGGAACAAGATTGAGTTACAACACAACATTGCACCTACAGACAGATGGACAATCTGAGAGGACCATCAAGACAATGGAGGACATGCCTAGGGCATGTGCACTAGATTGGCATGGCAGCTGGGATGACCATATGCCATTAATAGAATTTGCCTATAACACTAGTTATCACTCCAGTATATGCATGGACCCTTTTGAAGCCTTGTATGGAAGGTCATGCCACTCACCAACATGCTGGAGCGAGTACGCGAGCGGAAGCTATTGGGCCCAAAAGTGGTACAACTATATGCATACAAAGTAGACCTAATTAGGAGGAGATGAAATATTTTCAGGATGGGAGATAAAGTGATGTTGAATGTCTCACCATCCAAGGGCATTATGAGGATCAGCAAGAGAGGAAAACTTAGCCCTCGATATGTTGGTCCATTCGAGGTGCTAGGGCTTATTGGGTAAGGGTCATATAGACTAGAACTACCCCCTAATGGGCGTGTGCACAATGTCTTTCATGTATCCACACTCAAGAAGTATCAACACTGGAAGAACCAAATCTGATAGAGGATCTCACTTATGAGGTGCACTTCATGAAGATTCTAGAGTGTCTTTGGCCAAAGTTTCATGGAGACACCAATGAAACAATGAAGCAACATGGGAACTCGAGTCTGAGATGTACAAGGAGTTCCCAACACTTCTTGGTAAGCCTCTACATTCGTCTCGAATTCAGTGATGCATTCTTTTTTCTTAAGAGGCTTATAATGTAACACCATGGTCTGACATGTGCCGTGACAATTTGGAACACGACTCGTGTTCGGCTGCCGAATGGAGGAGTCCAGGTGTTTAATAAATTAATATTTTAAAATAATTTTAATTCTAAAATTAAGTTAAATAATAGAGTTTTAGTTGGTGTAAACTTAAAAACCTTAGGAAGACCCCTATATATAGACCCTAAGAGTAGAGAAACCCTCACAATCCCCATTCATCCATCAAACCCCTAGACATCACGTAGAGCCTCTCCCTCCTCTTTCTTCTTCTCTCCTTGGGTGCAGAGGTAAAAAGTTAGCTCTCTCTCTCGCTCTCTCTTAAGGTTATGCGAAAACCTCATTAGGAGAATGAGAAGGAGATCAATGATAGCATCAATCTCAAGGGAATGAGAGTAAGGATAGTTAAAACGTGAAGAACAAATGATAAAACTCCTAAAAGTAGCTATTTACATAGGATCCCTTAGATATACCTTTTAGATTAAAATAATTGCGTCCTAGGTATTTAGCGTAGATACGAATAGTTTATGATTAGAATAATGTATTTTTAATCCTTCGTTAGTCTCCTAGACAATTATATTATTTTGCCATAGTCATATGATGTTTACTGTATTGAAAAAACTAGTGTTAAATGCATTGATAAAGTACAATCTAGATGGGTGGACACGGATTGCGTCCCCTTAGGACATGACCCACATTTCTCGATGCAAACCCTAGCGTCATTTTATCTATAGAATGTGCCACATTGATATGAACATGGAAAGCGTCACTTTGATGTTGAGTACTGTCTCAAATTAAACAAATAAACTAACTAAAATATAGATAGAATTTGGCCCGTGTCAATTTTAGAAATGGATCGCGTCGGCTGAAGAAAAACAAAGAATAAATCCTAGAATACGTCGGTCATAGAAAATGGCCAAAGTTGGAACCGAATACTGCCCACGTTGCTCTAACGCGACAAACTGTGTCAGATTAATGTATCTAAAGAATAGAACACGGATTCATACATGAACCACATAGAAAAATTGAACGCAACTAGCAAACACGTTCAGTGTCGAATAAAGAATGTTAAGTATTAAACATAGATGGGACACGGTCCGTGTTGTAGCTAACACGACCCACGTCAAAACTTGACTAGGCACGGTCATCGAGAAGCTAAACCCTAACGAATAAATCTCATTTCATGTCTGACATGGCCCGTGTTGGTTGATGCAGAGACATGTTGAGTTTATTTTAAATCTTGCTGATGAATAATTTTCCCTGTTATGTTAAGGACTAAAATGTGGAAAATATAAGGGTCAATCATACTCACTAAATAAATGATGAGGTCCTCATGCATTGTAAAGTTTGGGAGCAACATTGTTATCAATGTTGGGGGCTAGTAGAACAACTGCTATCCAATTCAAGTTGCATGGCTTTCTTCCTGCCTTGCAATAAAAGGATTTCTCGAGCATCCTCCCCATGTGGCCTCGGTCATGGCTTGTGCATCCCTCATTGATCTATTCGTGAACCTCCAAATCCTCATGACCCATTCAAAAGTCACCTCAAAGTCACTAATGTGATAAGTCAAAGATAATAAGATAATCCACTTGGACTAATTATTGCATTGAACAATGCGTTAAGCATCACATGAATGACTGATGAATGATCGATGAAAGGAAAAGAACACATTCAAAAGAATGATTGATGATAAGAAAGGAAATCATTGTAAAGAAAGACTGATTGACGAAAGAAAGTATAAATTATGAATGATTGATGGAAAAGAAAGCAAAGTATGGAAAAAATGATGAATGGTTATTGATTGATGATTAATTGATATTTGACTATCTTTTATGTTAGTGTCATAGCTTATTCCTCATGCTTTTTTTCATGAAAGTTATATTTCTGTGCCTTATATATTGGACTTTATAGCTCACGGGAAAATTGTCTCACCTGTGTTGGATTGTACAGATGAGTTATTTGTAGAGATATGTTGGCTGGTGATGCATGCGACGAATGATGTTTGTGGTGGATGCTGCTTGCACATGAATAATGGTCTTAAGATTAGGTGTCTCACTTTTAATTCTTTTTCATTGAGTTGTAATAGTATGTTGGAAACTTTATTATTTGATGCAAGTCTTACGCACCTTTCTATTTGATAAAGAAGTTTTTAAGTTTTATTCTATTACATGTTTTGTTGACTCATCAAATAGTCAACCACAAGTCAAAGCATAGCATAGACCATCGTAGCGTCTCCAGGGGAGCATTATGGTATGTGGCACAAAAACACTACAAAATATTAATCAATTTTCTTATTTATAATAGAGTTAATGCATTAGTTCTCGACCTAAAGCACGACATGGGAATTGTAATTAATATGAACGATAAAGAGAGTGCGATAAAGGTTTGAAAAAAAAATCCAAGATAAACCTTTACCGACGTATTGGACAAGTGGAAAGGAGAGTGCAATAAAATAGGAGTTAATAGTAAGCTAATTTGTATCATATTGTGAGATAGGAGAGAGCGAACTGAATATTCAATGGATAAGACATTACTTTATCATATGCTCATTTAGTTATATAGACGAGAAAAAGTGTGTTAGTACATTTTTACTATTGCGCAGTATGAAAATTACTAAAAAATCAACTTATAATTCATTATTATAATTTTTTTGTTTTGACATTTAATTTTTTGAAACAATTAATTTAATATAAATGTTGTAACTCTTATATAATATATAATTGTAACACCCATGATTTTAATCAAATAGGAATGTAATATATATCAGTATTTTATTAGTGGATTATGCGGCATATTTAAATAATAGAGGCCCATTCATTTTAAAATTAGAGAAAACCCTAGAGGACCCTTATAAATATATCTTAAAGATGAGAAAAACCTCCCTAGAAGTTATTTTTCCCTCAATCCCTAGCCATCAGGAGGATCTCCGTTTTCTCTCTTCCCTTTTTATTCTTGTGAAAAGGTAAAAGATTGTTTTCTACCTCATGGTTTCTTCCCTCTCTCGTTTTTCTCTCTTTTAAATCTATACCAAAGTCATGTTAGGAGAACATAAAGAAGATCGAGAACAATGTGGATATCAAGTGAACAAAGAGATCGAACACGAACGAGAAAGAAAGAGTTAGACCACCTAAAAGTTAAGGTATGTAACTAGAGGACCAACCTTAGGACGTTGCATATATGAATGACAAAATAAAGAATTTTATAAATGTTAGGATCTAATCCCTCTTGATATATTTTTCATGCTAGAACAATTACATGTTATTGTTGAATCTAAGATCCCGAGATTGTTTTGATGGTCACAAATTGATGAGGAAGCTTAGTTATACTAATGATTTTCGATTTGATGTGTGAAGGAGATAAGGTTTTTGCTTTCGTTAGTAATAGGTCGTCCAAAGGTTGAGAAACGAACGACCTATGTATAAAGAAGAGTAGAGAAAAATCCTAAATATGAAGAGGTCATCCTAAGAATTTGAAGAGAGCGACCAAAGTAAGGAGCAAAAAGCTGAAGATATGAAGCTAAGTGTAAAAAGGTCGTACGAAGCTAAAGACTGGATGACCGATGATGGACTTGATCAAGAAAGGTCGCCCGATGTGTACGAGTGAAGTCAGTGGGCGACCGAAGGTTCGAGGTCAAAAGTACAACGATTGACGGAATGGTCACTCTAGGGTTAAGTGGATGCCCTATGAAGAGAGTAAGTAAAGATGTTTTGAGGTGAAGGCAACTAAGGTCGTCCGAAGCATTCAGTATGAAATCAGGGGATGACCGAAGTATTTCAGTAGAAGAGGAAAGGTCATTCAAAACATTTAGTGTGGAATCAATGGATGACCAAAGGAGTGCATAAAAAGAAGTGAAGTCAAGAAAGGTCATCCAATGTATTTGTGTGGAATCAGTGGACGACCGAACCACTTCAGAAAAACAAGAAAGGTCGTTCGAACTTTTTAGTGTGGAAACAATGGACGACCAAAGTAGTTCAGAGAAAGAAAGTAAGGTCGTCCGGTGTAGTTGAGCAGAATCAGTGGGCTGAAGTATATCAGACGAAGAAGAAAGGTCGCCCAAAGTACTCAGTGTGGAATGAGTGGGCGACCAAAGAAACTATAGAAGATGAAGAAAGGATGCCCAAAGTATTCAACGATGAATCAACGGGCGACCGTAGCAAGTCAGAGGAAAAAGCAAAGGTCGCCTGATGAACTCATGAGAAATTATTGGATGACCTAAGTAAGCTTCAAGGAAACTAACAAAGGGAAGTTAGGTCGCCCGAAGTCACTGAGCGTATTAAGTGGGCGACCGGAGTATACTTGAAGATATCAATCGAAGGCAAGAGCCAAGCAGCGGTTGTCCAAAGTTTTTGAGCAACAACAATGGATGACAGAAGAATGGTTGAAGAAAGGTGTTCAAGTCAAGAAAGGTCGTCCGAAGCTTTCGTGTACAATCGTGGGCGACCGAAGGAGCTTGACGAAAAAACTTGAAAGAAGAAGGGTCGCCCGATGTGTTCAGTGGGAAGCAGTGGACGACCTATTGAAGCTAAGCAAATGAACTAACACTGAAGCCCGTGACTTCGGACATCCGAAGGAGAACTGTGGACGACCGAAGATTGAATTCACTAGAGCAGCGGTCGCACGATTACAAGAAGAGGTCGACCGAGGAGTTTTTAGGTGAAAAGGATAGTACTTCCTTTAACGGCTAGTTATTTTGAGAGAGAGAGATGAGACTATCTTGTAAAGGAATAAAGCTAAGTCCCAAGAGTCTGGGAACCAACTTTGGCCATTTTAGATTCTGAGAACTTGTGAGCGTAAGAAAGAAGCCTTAGTTCCTCCTTATATGAACATTCTTGTGAGAATTAAGAATAGAAGGAAGCTGTTGAGTGTTCAAGAGTTGAGCTCAAACTTTAAGAGATTTTCTCCTTGCCCTCTAAAGCTAGAAAGGAGAAGAAAGTTGTAAGGGAACCTTCACCCTTGAAGAAGGAAAAGGTAGTGATTTTAGGAGGTCACGAGATCGAGAAGATCGGAGCAGGGACGTAGGCCAGGAGTTTTGGCTAAACCTCGTCAACAAACTTGGTGTGTTTGTTTCTTTCTTCGCATTTAGCTTTACTTGCAAGTATTCTGTGTTTTGCTTCCGCTACGATAATATCGTTTAGAGTTAAAAATTTTACTACACCAGTTCACCCCCCTCCCTCTTGGTGCCATCTAGTTCCTACAATTGGTATTAGAGCCCGATTGCTCATAAATTTGTATATGCTTACAAATCTCGTATAGACTTAACAATCTAAAGCTAAAATGGCATCTAATGGATTTACCCTAGTTGATGGACAATCTACCTCAAGACCTCCCCTTTTCAATGCCTCTAATTTCTCGTACTGAAAAATTAGATATGTATGTTCCATAGACAGTGACATTTGGGATGTCATTGAAAATGGTTTTAACTTACATACCAAAACAGTAAATGATGTTGAAGTCTCTTTATCTAGCAATGAGTATGATCTTACTACCAGAAATTTAATTAAGCTAGATTGAAAAGCTAAAAGTGTTTTTTAATGTGCACTAGATCAAACTGAGTTTAATAAAATTTCTTCTTGCTCAAGTGCAAACGAATCTGGAAGAAACTACTCATTACTCATGAAGGAACATAGAAAGTAAAAGAATCAAAATTAAACATTTTAAATCACCAATATGATTCTTTTAAAATGAAACATGATGAATCTATGAATAACATACTAGTTCGTTTTAATGATGTGGCAAATGGGTTAGCCGCTTTGGGTGACCCAAGATCTAATGCTCAGAAAGTGAAAAAGTTTCTCAGGTCGATAACACTGAAATGACATATGAAGAGGATTGTGGTCGAGGGACAACATGATCTAAACAAGCTTGATTTCGATGACCTCATAAGATCCCTCCGAACCTATGAGATGTCTCTTGAGGAAGAGAAAGAAGAAGCAAGCTTAAGGAAGAAGGCTTTAGCTTTCAAGTCTAAAAAGGTTGAGAGTGAAGATGAGCAAGTAGAATCTGATGATAATGATGAAGATTCCAATGAGGAGAAGTTGACTCTCTATGCAAGGAGGCTCAGCAAATTCATGAAACTCTCCAAGAAGAACAAAGATTCAAAGAAGAAGGGACCAACTGAAGAGTCCAAGATCAAGTACTATGAGTGCAACAAGCTTGGACACTACAAGAGTGAATGTCCAACCTTGAACAAGAAGAGCAAGAAGAAAGGATCCTCAGATTACAAGAAGAAAAGGCACTCAAAGTCACTTGGGATGACTCAGGTGATGAAGACAGTGAAGCTGAAGGAACATCTTCAGAAAAAGTGGAACAAGCACTATTGTGTCTCATGGCAAATGATGAGGTATCCTCTCTTCACTCTGATAATAGTGATAACATAGATAATGATGAAGATGAATGTGAGGATTGTTGAATCTAGGATCTCGAGATTATTTTGATGATCACAAATTTGTAAGGGAACTTAGTATGTACTAATCATCTTCTGAATTGATCTTTGAAAGACAAGATTTTTATGTTTCAGTAAGTGATAGTTCGACCGAGGTTGAAGAATGGATGACCTATGTACAAAGAAGAGATAAAGGAAAAATCCCAAATGTGCATCGGTCGTCCAAAGGATGGGAAATGGTCGACCTATGTGCAGAACAAAGATCGAAGAAATGAAGTCAAGTACCGAGCGGTCGACCAAAATTGTTGAGTGGGGACCGGAGATAAGTCAGAACATGAAAGATCGTCCGGTGAAGAACAGTGAGCGACCGAAGGTTCTATGTCAACAGTACAAAGGTTGAAGAACGAGCGCTCTGAGTAGTGGACACCCTATGATGAAGTTAAGGAAGGAAAGGTCATCTGAAGATGAAGAATGGACGACCATAGAGCTGAAGATGAAGACATTGGTCGTCTAAGGGTCTTGGAGTGAAGACAGTGGACGACCAGAAGATTGTCAATGTTGAAAAAGGGTGTTTGTAGGCTCATGAGTTGAAGCAACGGACGGCCAAAGTAAAGATAGAAGAATGAAGGGTCGACCAAGGTGGAAAGCGGACGACCGATGGATCTCAGATGAATACAAAGGTCGTCCGAGAGTCTTGGTATGAAGATAAGTGGACGTCCAGAAGTTTGTAAGGTCTGAAGTGAAATGAAAAAAGGTCTCCGAAGGATTAGCAGACGATCGATGAGGAGAGAAAGGTCATCCGAGAGCTGAAGAGACAAAGTAGTGGTTGACCAGTCCATCTGACGACAGAAGGAAAGGGCATCCAAGGAATCTGAGAGTTGTCAGAAGATGTCCGAAGAATGTCAAAAGAAGGAAACGACATACGAGGATCTCAGTGGAAAATGAGCAGACGACCAAAGTACTCAGTAAAGAGATAGCAGACGTCCGAGGATTTCAGTGAGGAATGAGCGGACGCCCAAAGTACTTAGAGAAGAAGAAGTGGACGTCTGAGGGATTCAGGGAGAATCAACAGACGACCAAAGGAGTGTCAAAGGTTTTGACACAAGTCAAGTCGGACGACCGAAGATGAAGAGGGACGACTGAAGGAGCTTGACATATGGCTTCACCTCAAGGAGTGGGCATCCGAGGGATTGATGTTCAATCAGTGGACGATCAGAGAAGAGTTGAAGATGGCACAAGTCGAGTCGGTCGACCGAAGATGAAGAGCGGACGACCGTAGGAGCTTGACAGAGGTCTTCAACTGAAGAGAGGACATCCGAGAAGATTGGTGTGCAATCAACGGACGATCAAAGAAGAGTTGAAGATGGTACAAGTCAAGTCGGGCGATCGCAGATGAAGGGCGGATGACCGAAGGAGCTTGACAAATGACTTCAACTGAAGAGTGGACGTTAGAGAAGATTACTGTGCAATCAGTGGATTGTAGGATCTAGAATGGCACCAAGAGGGGGGGGGGTGAATTGGTACATTAAAAATCTTATGTTCTTCTTAACTTAGGTCTCTTAATGTTGTGTTAGCGGAAGCAAACATATATGAATATAAACACAAATAGAGAGAAGAGAGTAGAAAGAAGAACAAACACAGCAAACAAACACGGAGTTTGTTATCGAGGTTCGATCGAACTCTTTGGCCTACGTCCCCGCTCCGACCTTCTCCCACGAGATCTTCGGAGTTCACTATATCCTTCTTCAAGGGCGAAGGATCCCTTACAAATCTCCTTTCTTTGTACTGAGGACAAAGAGAACAACCTCTTACATGTAATCGCTCAAGCTCTCTTGGACCCTTCTCACAAGGGAAACTAAG
>LTAE01010166.1:0-17282 GCA_001647135.1 Pontederia paniculata
AAAAAATTATTTTTATTTAACCTCTTCGAACTATAATAAAATTTTAAATTTATCCTTAAATTATAAAATTGAGCATAAATAAATCAAACTTTTTTATCGAACAATTTAATTCAACAATTTATTTTTTTTATTTTTTAAATTATTTTAATTTATTAAATGATTACTCTACTTCTTTACGTTAAAATATATATAGTTTTACAAATTATTGTGTCATTTTTTTCCTTTAGTTACTTAATATTGTGATAACGACCACACTACAATTATGCAAAACGTTGCTACAGTGATTCAAGGCATCACATATCCACATACTTGTCAAGTTGAACGCATTAAATTCGTAATTATCTTCAAAGCAATGCGCGTCCAATAAATAACAAAGTTTACAAGGTCAGCCATGCATTAAAAACTACAAGCTTTCGTAGCTTGGGGCAGGTGATGCTGAATGGTTGGTCCTTTTTTTGCTTAATATAAAAATTGACACACATGCTGGAGACCTAAATGGAGTAAGACAAATCCAAAAAGGCTAAAGAAAAGAAAAATACACCTATTAGATTGAGCAGCTAATACAAACATTGTTTGTATCTTTAAATTCTTATATTAAGTACTATACTTGATCTAGTCCATTGTATATAGAAAGATCGAATTTAATTAAATCGATAAACCCTTCCAGGGTGTACTTCATCATGTGATATCTCTTCGTATGTTTTATTTTTCTGATTGGATACTCCTTTTGAACATTAACACATGTTTGCAGGGGCAGATCCACATAAATAGTGGAGATTTACGGTCCTCTTTAATTTTTCGATGTATTAAGTATATATATATTGAAATCAATATATAAATAAAATATTAAAAAAGTAATAAAATTATGTAGTAATTTAAGTGATTAGATGAGTTTGATTTATATCAAGAGTCTAGAATTCAATTACTACTATATCATTTCAAACTTGAAAGAAAATAAGAAACATCAGTTGCTAACAGCTCATTCAAGCATTCAACAACTATTCCTCTTTTAAAAAAAAAGTACCCAATAAATGAGCTGAAGGCTTGTCTCCTTTTTGTCTTTTGTTTGTTTTGCTATATTTTAAAATCATTGTATACAAAATTGCCAAAGCAGTGACATCAAAAGACCGCATAGCGCAGTGGATTAGCGCGTCTGACTTCGGATCAGAAGGTCGTGGGTTCGACTCCCACTGTGGTCGTTCATTTTTTTTTCTCTTTATTTTAAATATCAGTTTTCCTCCATAAGGGAAACTTGATAATGATTCTTTGAATGTACACTCGGAGATTCAACTTGCAAGTAAATTACCAAAGCGAATATATTTTTGGGCATTCTATTGAAGAATTATTATTTGATGAATACAATTTAATATTATATTTTATTAAAAAAATCTTAATATATACATTACAGTTTTTTATATATTCACTCAAATAGAATAAAGTTTTATTTCATCCTTTATTCTTATAACATATCACCATATTTTTGGGGAATTATATTGAAGAATTGTCATTTGATGAATAAAAATTAATATTTATATTATAGTGTATTTTATATATTCGCTCAAATAGGATAACGTTTTAATTCATCCTTTATTATTTTACCATTATGAAACTATCACCAGGTCAACCGCTTGTATTATCCTGTGGCTGTTCACAGATCAAATCAACTAAACAAATTCGATTATTTATATCCAACCTGATTACAATCATGTGCCTTGAGCACGAATCAGCAAAATTCCTAGCAAATCCAACGTGACATAAATTATTTATTTATTTATTTATTTATTATTATTATTATTATTATTATTATTATTATTATTATTATTATTATTATTATTATTATTATTATTATTATTATTATTATTATTATTATTATTATTATTATTATTATTATTATTATTATTATTATTATTATTATTAATTTCAATTAAGTTCTAGTTATTTATCTTGAGCTCTGTCATTCTTCATTGTTCTATTAAGGCTTGGCAAAATAAATAAAAAATAAAAAAAACCATAGAAATGCACTTTTGCAAAAGTGCCTTGCTGTAGTTTTATACACTATAGTTTTATTTTCATATATGTGTTTGGGAAGTTCAACATTGAAAATTCAATATTTATGGCTGCATAAAATAATAACTCAAAAGACATTTCTTATTTATTTTACTTTAAGGTTAAATATTTAAATTTTTTGTTTAATTTTTTTTAGATTAGTCGCCATACAATTGTCCATTTTTTATATTTTTTAAAAAATCATTATACAAGCTACCAAATATTTAACAAGAATCAAATTAAATGTATGAACCAAATAAATTTATTATATAGATCTAATAGAAACAAAATTTAAATCTGTCATATATAAATTTTAACTTTGCTCCAATATATATATATAGCTTGATTCGACTAAGAGAGAGGAGGGTATACCAATCCATCGGTTTGAGGCTTAGATTGATATATATATATATATTTTAGTCAGTTAAATTTTAGTTCAGTTATTATGCTTTTTTTTATTCATGAAGCATTTAAAATTCGATGTTGAGAGAAAATAAAAAATACAATATTTGTAAAACCCCAAATTTCATAATCCAAGCCCACTTAATTTTTCAACATCCCATTAACCCTAAATAGCTCACATCTCACTTAATGCCTAAGTATAAAAAGGATAGAATCAGAAATTTACCCTTTTTCCCACTCCCACACACTCTCTCTCTTCTTTCCTTCTCCCCAAAGCACCTCAAGATGAGGGTTTAAGAAGAGCTTTCACCATTTTTCAGCTCAAGGAGGAATTTAAGATGAACTAGGAGCTTAAGAGGCACAAGAGAAATAAGGAGAAAAAGAAGAAAGTGCTAGGGCTTCATCAACCTTGAGGGGAAGAGGAAGAATTAGGAGAAACTAGGGTTTCTTGCCAAGGTATGTAAAGGGGATCCAATACTTCATCATATGGATTTGGATGTATAAGAACACATATTCTTAGTGTTAGAGATTATGGGATGACATATTAGGGTGTGTATGCTAGGTGTTTGTTCTTATGTCTACATGACCTTTTATATGTGATAAGAACCATATGATGAATATTATGCTTCTCTAATGTGATAATGATATTTATATGTTCATCTTATGATCCCTCATGTCATAATAAGTTAATCTTCCATTCATTGGATATATTCTTATGTATTAGAGTTTTATTGTATTGCTATGATTCATATGAGACATGTCATAATCAAATAATATTCCTATTATGTAAATTTCTGCAATGATATGCTTCTTTCATGTGTCAAACCTCAAATGATGTGAATATGATGAATTATAAACCCTAGGTTATGTATATGAACTTTAGGATGGATATAAACCCTAGATTGGAACTTAAAACTCAATTGAATGTAATTTGATGCTTTTAGTGCCCAAATTGATATTTCACGAACCCTAGAATGTAGAAATTCCCTCACATATGAATTCCCTTGAGAATGATAAGTTCATAGGTAAGAAATGATTGAATTTAGAAGTTAAATGGGGTGAAAATGTGTCACGACCCCAGTTTAAACCTTGGTTAATCCCGCAGGTCGCAACATATCATGGACAATCAAGTAAAATTTTGCGGAAACGTGCTATAATTCAAAGGTAGTATAATAGAAAGTGGTCAACCCATACAAGATTTTTATTGATCATTCAGAGTCAGTGCACAATTTAACTTTTACATACAAGTCTAGTTTCAAATATTACAACCAACTCTTTTCTTTTATATTACACACAAAATGGCTCTCAAGCTCTTCCAAAAGAAACATAGGAGACACAAGTCTCATCTATACCTCTTGTCCAAAAGTGCTTCTAATCCCGACATAGGATCGCCAAGCACAGCCTCGGAAACTGGTCTACTGATCTGAAAAAAAATATGAAAACACAATATGAGCAAACCACAGCTCAGTAAGTTGAAAACTCATAACCCATGTGTTATCACATATTCAATTTGGATAAAACGATATTTAACATACCCTGATAACACATCAGTACTAGCACCTTATCATATGCATAATCAATATCATCCTATTACAATAACGTAATAAGATCGTGCTTGCCACATAGAGGTATATAAAAATCATGGATGCATGTACATGTCATATCACCAACTGGCCAGAGGTACCATCCCTTCCGGGATATCATGTCAACCCTGTCGGGGTAGTGGTCGTTGGATTCTAGAGGTGGCCCCTACGAACTCAAGTGGTGACTCCCATCGATTACAATGTAGCACTTTGGTTCGCATGGCACTTAGGTCCAAACAGCCTTGAGTCATCCTTCCGGGAATTTAACATATCAGCCCTATAAGGTATTTCAACCTATAGGGGTAAACATATCAACCCGACAGGGGTAATGCAAATGCATGCTCATATAAAATGCAAATGCATCACCTTGTCATATCAATCATATAACATAACTGTAATAAAATGATTCAATTCTTTGCTGTGTTCCTATAAACAATATCATTTACTCTCATTTATATTCAGAAGTATAGTTACTTCAACACTATACACTTTATTGCCTAACATATGTTTTAGTTTCCAATATAACATATTAAGTGTCATTGAATGTAAAACACATAATAATGATTCAATCATCATATTGCCCTAAGCAAGACCTTGATAGCTTTATTCCATACAAATCATATAATTAGTTCCAAAGTATATGAAATCTAACACTAAACTATTTTGTTTATGTAAATGGGCAGACAAAGTTTGTGCATTAAAAGAGATGACTCTCAGTATACAAAACCTTTTTATAGAACCCTATATATCCCAGAAAGTAGATATAAATGAATTATTATCACTAGAATCATAGACCTAAAGTCTTAGTATTTGAAATATACCAACACTATTATTTGCATATACATAGTAAGAAACAGGTAGCATGATGCCTTAGATTTGGATAATTAACTTCTGGTGTACAACTTTAATTAAGACAATTCTAAAGGCTCTGAAAGGTAGATATCAAAAGAAGTTCACAAGTTTAATATTATAATTTTTGAAGAATTCCAGAGTAGCACAACAATAGCCCCAATTCCAACTTCTAATTTGTTCTTAGTTTGGGCATGTTCTTCACCAGGGAGATAAGAATCCATGATGTTTTTCACAAAGACAAGAACTATATGATTCGTTACAGATGAGAGAAAACTAGTTTTAACCAAATTTTCTAAGGATAATTCATAGGAGAGGAGCTAACAACTTACCTAGCATGAATCCTCAATGATATCACCTTAGCTTCTATTCCACTTTCCTTAGCTTTGCTTTGCTCTTCTACTTCTCTTTTTGATCTCAGGGTAAAATGGATATGGATAAGAACTAGTGGAAAAAAGTGGCTCTAGAGGGTATATATATAGGTCTAATACCGACTTAAAGTCGGTTGGCAAAAGTACCAATATACCCTTGTCAATGTTATTATTTACATCTAATATCATTTAAGTAAATGGTTTGTCTTTTCCTTTATTTATTTTATTTATTCATTTACTTAAGACATTACATGTAAATAAGAAACTACCCCCCATTTGAATTCAAATAAAATATTTATAAAATTAAATTCCAAAGGAATAAAAATCTAAATTTTGGGCCGAAGAACAAACTCGACAGTTTTACAGATTTTTCGTTTTTGTCCCTTCATTTAACCTAATTAAAACTCTTCCTAAAATTTATTAAAAATCATATTTAGTACACATTAACATATATGAACAATTACCGGGAATTCAATTTTCCAAATTCTAAAGTTTTCGAAAATCATATTTTCATGCCTTAGTCAGATTTCGCTAATCTTCAGCATATGCAAACTGAAACTAGAATGCACCATTTAACACATATATGATGGTAGATATTAACTACATAAATACACAATTAACATTTATAATCTCATATGAATTATATCATGGATATCACAAAATGAGTTTCCAGGGCAACCATCACGGACCGTGATGTAATTTCACGGGCCGTGACAGGGGTTATTAAGGATCGTGATATGTTCTCACGGGTCGTGAGACCGGGGTCGTGACGAAGTTGCGAAACACCGCTTCGGTCACGACCGTGACACGAGCAGACCGTGATAGACGCTTCGGTCACGGCCGTGACAATGTTGTCACAGGCCGTGACACGAGCTGACCAAGTTAGACTGCTTCAGTCACGACCGTGACAATATGGATCACGGGCCGTGACGCGAGGAGTCATGACCGACCATTTCGATCACGGCCGTGATGGACTAACACGGGCCGTGACACGATGAGGTCCTACTGCACCACTTCGGTCACGACCGTGACATTGTTTTCACGGGCCATGACAGTGATGGTCACGGGTCGTTACAGGATGTAACGGGCCGTGACACATTGTCTCACGATCGTGATGGGCTCATCACGGGCCGTGATGACTTTCAAGACATTTTTAAGCTATTCAAGCCTTATTTTATAGATGTTTACTATGATGTTATCTTTCTAATGCTTGATGAAATCATTTGTATACTATGTTTTATGCTCATGTAAGGTAGCAAACCATATTTGATGTTTGTGATACACCTAGATATCGAGATGCATGCAAAGTCGTAATTAGGTTAAAATCACAAGATTATTTGTTATGCTTGATGTATTGAAAAGAAGACATGATGAATTAGTCGAGGCGCATTAGAGATGGGGGAAGTAGCCGAAGACGCTTCCCGGAAGTGATGTCTCCACACTAGTAGTAGTGTGGTGTGCTTCTCAATATGGACCCCAGAAAAGGGTTAGCCTAGCTAGCCGTATGATGTGTGCCAATGTTACCCGAGACTCTTCATGTAAAGATAATAATTGGTCTTATGATCAAGATATTTAAATGATGATAATGTGAGTCAAAGAGAACTCAAATTAGATCATATGACTAATCTGTAAAGATGCAAATGTACAAAGATGATGATCATGAACATAAAATGCTTAGTATCATTTATGCTTCATGTATGAAATGTTCAATGATATGCTCAAGTCATGTAAATGTCATATACTTATGTAACCTAAAATGATTTTTGTTCTAAGTCTATACATATGATCATGATGATGTTATGTTATGACATATATATGTTGAATGATAGATGCGAACCTTTACATACTCTAATCGAGAGGTTTACACATCCCCTGTTTCTGGATCTATGCAGGCGATGTTGCATGAGGGACTTGACAGTGGTGTGCTCATGACGGCTTTGATTTGCACATGGTCATGTCTAGGTCTTATAGGCCTTTAAGTCATTAGGGTTATATCTAATGAACTTGTTATTTTATTTTATGTCTCGAGTCGAATGAACCTAAGACTTATATTATGGGTCTTATGTTTGGTCATAGATTTACGCCCATATGTGGCAAGACAATTATGGATTTATATATATTTTCGCTGTCTTGAATTATATTATCATGATATTATGTTTATGTCTTTCATTGTCATGTCTATTAATTGTTATCATGTCTTATAATATATGTTCAAAGTTTATTTAGCGCTATCGAAATGCCTCGCAGGTCAAACCCGCGAGCGTCGCATTTTGAGGACGTTACAATTTGACACCAACGAAATTTCTTTCCAAGCACGTTCAAAGAAAATTTCCAATCAAAATAAACTAAACCATAGTATCGACTATTATCATAGAAAAAATGCACATCCAAACGGAGGCTAATTGTTTTATTTTACTCTATTATTTTGTTCATTTTTTATTAATTTGTTATGATCATTTTTTTATTAACAAATTAAAAATTATATTGGGTTGTTGATTTAGATTCGGATGGTTTGTTTCTCCACAGTGTGCACGCTTGGAGACCTCAAGGCCGAAAGCTGACTTTGCGATCCACATCTAGAACCGACCAATTTTCCACACAAAATTTCAGGCAGACACCAGAAGATAATGTCCAAAGTCAAATTGATATTTCAACAAATGCAAAGAAGATAAATTCTAGATTCCGTTTGATGAAAATATTATTATTAAAAAAATAAATTCTTAAAATAGAGAATTTATAGAAAATAGTTTATTTTATCATATTTAATTCTTGTTGATAAATTTTTTAGAAGATTTACCAAATATTAAAAATCATAAAATTATTTTTTGAAAACTACATCTATCAAGAAAACCTAAATAAATCTCATCCTTCTTCGACATTGAGCTTAAACTCGAATATCTAAACCGAATCAAACTTAGTTGAACGGATGGTGAAGTGAGGATCATTTGAACTAGATTTCAAACGAGTTGAGAGGGTTACCCTGTTAGAAGCATGTAATAGCAATTAACCAAGGGAATGATATTTTTTTATTTGCGTTATAGCACCGGCCAGAGGTCAAAACAACAGACTGCAAGTTAATTAAAGGGTGTCCATTACCATTCCTCTTTTACTTATTTTACCTTCAAACTTTTTATTCTTGACATAGATACAATTTTTATTCTCAGTTTTTAAGAGTTGCATAAATTTTCAAAAAAAATATTTTATTTTTTCTCTTATCTTTTATAATATTTTCTGTTATTATAATAATTTAATTTTTATGAGAAATATAATCTACTTATGTAATTATCTTTTATGCTCACAAGATTTTAATCTTTTTGTTTTTCATATTTGAAGCTTTAGTGTTTACTAAAGTTTTATGAAAATTAATTTTTTTTAAAGCATGTGCTTATCATTTCAAATAAAATTGCTATAACTTATTATATATACATATATAGAATGGGTAATTATGAAAAACATAACAATAATTACTAATATATTTTTTCTATTAAGGTATTTTAAAATAAAGGAATACTAAAACATATTTTATACACAAATAAAATATAAATAATAAAAGATAAGCTATTTAAGAGAAAAATAAGATTGTGATTATTTTGGAACTTGTGCAACTTTTAGATAATAGAAAAAAGTGACGATAATTAAAAATTGAAAAACAAAGTAGATAAAGGAATGACATTAAATTTTTTGGTGTGGCAATAAGGACATCCTTAATTAAAAGCTGCAGAACAAAAAAATGACAAATCTAATAATATTTGAATTAAACACTGGTAATCCAGACATTGTAAGTTCAAAACACAATCCAATGCCATAAACAGCAAATCGTGACTAAGAAAACAGTCCAAAATTTGGGACGCGAGATGCTAATCTACGCCTTCACGGCATACTTCCTCAGAGGGAAGTACATTTCTCTTTTCTTCTCACGCTCAGTCTTTAACGACTCCTGTCATTAGAAAGAAGAGGGGTGTTAAAAAAACATACCTTCTGAAACCATCAAATCTAAGAGATGAAAAAAATAAATTCTGGGTCATCAAAGTAATTTTCCACACTTTATTCTCAACTAAATCTTTCTAATTAAATTGGAAGACCTTGTAACTCTTTCGTGATAAAAAGAGCAGAAAGAGCAGACGGAGAAAAGGACATGTCAAAATAATGTTAAGCACACGTGTTAAATTATCTTTCAAGTATAGATTGCTTAATCTACTGATGCAATTACAGCTGTTGAACCAAAGGGCTTATTACTCGAGAATTAGGAACTCTGATGCTTATTAACAATTATGTTCATGTCCGTTATGTAGAAATCAACTCTAAAATAAAATTAACTGGAATAATCAGGTAAACGTTCACAGTTTACTTCAATGCGTAGACAACCAATGAAAAGAAGATGACATGAAAAGCCACTACAATTAAAACAGGAAATGTAGAAATTTAAATATCATTATAAGCAAGAGTGTGAAGCTTAGCTCAATTCTAAATCTAGTAAAGAAAACATGTAATTGAGGACCACTGTCAATTATTCTTTACCAAATAAAACTACTATATACAATCAAATCTAAACTGATTCCCGCAAATATAAGTGTTAAAGTAAATCAACAGAGAGAAAATTCAGGAACAAAAACTGGCACAGTCAAGCTACATTAATCAGCACATAGAAAGCAGAGTATTTTCAGTAGAACAGACATAATCATTTATCATTGAATTCAACATAACAGCAATCAATAATAGACAGATCATCCACAACCCTGTTATATGTATGAACTTGTGACTATAATTCAGATTAAAAAGAGCTCCAAAAAAGAACTGGAAATTAAAGGAAATGCCTTTAGCCTTTAGTATGAGCAAAAAAATTGCAAAAGATAACTAATGCAACGAAGCATTTGGTCAAGAGAGCAAATTAATAATTGATATCTTAAAAGAGTCTGACAACCGAAACAAAAAAAATGTCCATTTTACTCGAGAACTATCAACATATGATTAAGTCAAAACATTCAGTCAAAAAGGAGGCCACTCTATCTTAAAGCCATTAAAAAGCTAACTTGTTTGAGCATGTAACAAATATTAACACATTAAGATTGCAACCTGATAGTCTTAGTCATAAATAAAATCAAGTAGAAAAATGGAACATGGAGCTGAAACATAAAACAAACACCAGAAGACTTCAAGGGAGACATGGTCAACACTGATAATATCCAGTCGCTGACAAAAAAAGGGTGTGAAAGACTGTTTTTCTTTTTTTGAGAGGACCATTAATTTTTGTCTACATACAGAACTAATTATGTAGCACATCAGAATGAACTTTTTTTACACTAACAGGTACAGATCATTTTTATAACACTTAACAACTCTATTAAAAGCTAAGTAAAGATGAAAACCATTTCAAAGTTTCATCAAGGAATGAATGTGTTAATGAATGGAAAGGCAATTACAAACAATTTGTCATAGCATCAAAGATATAGCTGAAAAACATATCACATTCTTTTGTGTAAGAACAACTTATGACATTTTAAAAATTTGTTACCACAATATTTCATTTTTATAAGCAAACATGGGAGAGTGGTGTAAAAGTAAATATCAAAGGATACTATGGAATTCATACAACGCATCAGCTAATAGACCATGTAGCCACAACCACAAAGAAATAATAGAAATAATTAGATAAGCATTTCAACAAGCATACAACATTAGGACAAGAAATCCACAAGTTATACAAACACATACACAGTGTGATCCAATGTTTCAATCTTTTAACTATAATCACAAAGTAAAAGAGAGTAAACTCCCTTTCAAAAAAAAAAGAGAGTAAACTTAAACAGACGAAAAGAAGAATGACCTGATGCTTAGTGAGTTTGCGGCGAATGGCGCGGGTCTTCTTGGGCCTCAGATCGAGAGGGATGTACTTCTTCTTCTTGTAGACTTCCCTCAGCGCGGCCTTCTGCTTCTGCGAGATCACCGTCAACACACGAGCGATCGACAGCCTCACCACCTTGCTGCAGGACCCAAAGGAAGAAGCCCAAGTCCCAAACTTTAACACTAGGAAACCAATCTTTAACCCAATTCGGATACAAATCGAGGGAAATGAAACAGAAAAGGCTCACATCTTGGAGAGTTTGTTGGGCGCTCCGCCGGTGACCTTGGCTACGCGGAGGAGGGAGAGCTCAGTCTTGAGCTCTGTCAACTGGTTCTGGAGCTCCGCCTTCGTCTTCCCCCGGAGCTCGTGTACCTTAATCCTCGCTGCGGGAACCAAATAGATAACGAGTTGAGATCAGTACAACTGCGCGATGAAAGGGATCGAAAAAGGCGAGAACTTTGAATCTGCTGCTCACCCATTGAGATCGATTCGGAATGGCGTCGCAGTTGCCTTCTCCGCTCCCCTCCTGCTCTCCCGCCGCGGAAGAAACCCTAACGGAGGAGCATTTTATATCACCTCTCAGGTGTTTTTAGAACCCTAAGATTTAATATTGGTCTTGGGCTTCTTTCATAGGAATTTGAGTGGGCTTCGGAGCTTAGTGTTGATGAGCATAGAACCATTTTTATTTTTTTTTATTTTTTATTTTTGTGTAATTATCTGAACCATTTTGAATCATACAATATACTTACACTTAGAACCACAGTAATTAATACCCAAGTAACACAGGCACGCTACACATACATTTTAGTAAATTCAATTTGAGATTTTTTTTTCTTTTCTTGTGGTTTTGCAATAGAAAAAAAATTGTTATTATTAAAAAATGGATTATGGTTAAGTATGATTCATCTCCATTAAATTCATAATAATAACAGCACAAATAATAATGATAATATACTATAATAATAAATATTATCTAAATAATATTTATATAATTATATGATATATTATATTATTATCATATTATGAATAAAAATATATCACTAATTATAAGTATTATTAATTAAAGAGTTTAATGAACATACTAAGCATCGGATGTTGAGCACATCTTAGTCCTTTAATACATGATCAATGGTAGACAAAGTTTCAGAGCCGAACCGAACAATTTCGAAGAAGTTTCTAGATGAGGTCGAATTAGTTAAAGCGGATGGTCGAACTATATATTATTAAAAAAATATTAAGTTAAAATATAATTTTGTAATTTAAATGAGAATCATAAATAATATGATTAAATACGAAAAAAATTACTCTCAAATTATATTAGTTATATATATATAATCAATGAAGATTTTCTTTGAATAAAAATATATCTTAAATAATTACTTATTATAAAAATTAGTTGAAGTATTTCTTTTATAACTAAAAGAAGAAAAAACAATAAACATTAGCCTAAAAGCCTTGAATTACATATTTATTTACTGATCCAATCACTCCCAATGTCCAATTTTCTTTTTGTCTAGCTCATATTCTTTTTTTTACAATTGAACCACTTGAGTTCACTGAAATCGATTGGTTTGAACGGTTCATCCCCGATATTTTTCATTTTTATTAGTTCCATCTTGTTCAACCCTTTATCCAAATTTGGCATCGAACCAAGACCGACCCAAGCCCCCATCGACAGCCAGTGGCGGAGCCAAAAAAATTGGTGAACAAAAGAGAAACTAAAAATAAATAAATGTCAAACATATTGAATAATGAAAAATAACTAAGATAACAAAAGAAACTAAAAAATATAGAATTAGAAAAATTAATAAAAATTAATTATTAACTAATTTGATGACTATTAATTAAAAGACTAAGATAATATCTAAATTTTAAATTAAGTTAGAGATTCATTGTATATTTCTCTAGTTTAATTTCATCATAAAATTAAGTTATATAATAGAAAATAATATAATATTAACAAAGGTCATTATTTCATTACTTACTTTTTTAAAAGGCTTTATTTTTCTCAAAGAAATATTTATTATTAATGGCATTCTTTTTAAGAGTAAAATAATCCTTTTCAATATATAAGTTATTGGACATTAAAATATAAAAATCATCAGGCATATTAATATATATATATATATATATATATATATATATATGATTAATTATTTAATAATAGTTACTTGTTAATTAAGAGGGGGCCCAAGCTTATTTAGTTAGAAAAGTAGATAATCAATTGTTCATAAAAAAAACTAACAAAATGGTGCACAATAGAATAAACTAACAATAAATGTCAAACATATTAAATAATGAGAAACAACTAAGATAACAAAATAAATATAAAAAATGTAGAATTAGAAAAAAAATGAATTAAAGATTAATTATTAACTAATTTGATGACTAATTAATTTAAAAGACCAAGTTAATATCTAATTTTAAAATTAAGTTAGAGAGTCATCGTATTTCGCTATTTTAATCTCCTCATAAAATTAAGTTATTAATAAAAAATTACATAAAATCAACAAAGATCATTACTTCAATACTTACTTTTTTAAAATACTTTATTTTGCTCAAAGAAAAATTTATTAATAATGACATTTTTAATAATAAAATAATCCTTTTTAATATATAAGTTATTGAACATAAATATAAAAACCATAAGGTATATTAAAATATATATTGATTATTAATTATCTAATAATGGTTACTTGTTAATGAATAGTGGCCAATCTCATATCTAATTAAAAAACTATATAATAATTTGTTCATAAAAAAATAACAAAATGGATGATGAAACAAGGTTAAAACTAGCGACCTCTAAAGGAATTTTTAACATCTATGTCCAACAAAACTATAGTACTATTGTGCACGAGTGCTACTACTGTTCTTATTTATCTAGTGGGTGCACGTACACCCACAGGAACCCATGTGGCTCTGCCCCTATCGACGGCCAAACATATCGACCAATTGGTCTTGTCCATTTCTAATAATATGCCCCTTTGTGTGTGTATTCTTATTAGACAAACACTACACATGAAATTTTTTGTTGTCAAGACTCAAGGTGCTCATTAATTTCTTTTTTAAAGTTGGAATCCTTCCTCCAACATAGTCTTGAGATTTAATCAATATAATAAATTGATTATTTATAAGACATATATTATTATATAATATGTATTAATTATTAATACAATAATACCATATAACATTATTTAGTTACAATTTACCAATTTATGATATAATTATATTAAATATTATAGTATATGATGTAAACTTTATTATAGTAGAAAAGGAAATTTTTAATAATATTTAAAATTCAAAAAATGGTCGGGCCGTCCAGACACGCCATGTTTGGCATGTCACAATGTTTTGAGCACAACAAGAGCACAAGCATAATCAATAATGGGTTGACTAGCACGAGCCACAAAAAATAAAATTCCATATGTATGAAAATGTTTAAAGCAAAATTTTATCATTAATGTTTATGTAATTTTTAAATTATTTTTTTATCCTAATTTTTTCCTTCATGTAATCGAAGTACTTTTATACTCAAAATTTGATTAAAATATGTAATACTATTGCTACTATGTTTTCTATCTTCTCTCTTGCTTTTCTTTTTCATTTTTCTAGGTTTCTTCTTTTAAGAATAATTGATTTGATAATAGGTGCTAATAAAACTTTTTTTTTTGTTAATTAGGTTTTATTTGTTGTTGATTGGGCTTGGATGCGGGCGACCCAACAAGGTCAAGCACAATCTAGGTTAGTAGTTTTCTTGAAATAATATTAATCACATAATCTCAATATTTGGTGGATTGCGTGCAGCACAATATGATTGTTTTCATCCATATGGTATGATTGGACATGTGCTGCCATGTTAAATATGAAGTCATGTTAAGATTCATACAACTTATTTACTACTCTTGATATGTGAAATTTGTTTTTATCAAGATGATTTTATGTGGATATCTTAGATTTTTATGGACTTATAGGATTTAACGAATGATGATCTTATTCAAATGCAATTTATATTCTATAATCTAAAATGCTTGTGCATTCATATGATTTCTTGCATTTCATATAAACAATTATCTTTTGGCGAGATTTTCATTCATTGGCTTTGATCACCTCCAATAGTGACAACTTACTTAGACCACATATCATGGCAATATGATTAAGTTTGTTTATAGTTGGGTATCAACACATGTTAAATAATTGGTCCATAGAATGACAATGATACTACTACAAAGTCCATATAGTGATCGATGGAAAGATTGTTATTTATGAAAGTATTTTTTTATATGACCATTGAGAGATTGGTGGAGATTTTTATCTATATTCCATCCATACTAATGTGATCGCAACGACAATCGTGGTTTGTGATGGTGGCAATCATTTAGTCCACATAATCAACTAATTTAGCATTTCTTCGCTTATGATTTATGTGAGGAACCATTATTGAGTCATTGTGGGTTTGTGGCTTAAAAGGGGAAAAATATTTTTAAAGTATCATGCATTCTTACTCGCATTTTTCCAAATGTCATTTTTAATTTTTTTTTGTTTTCTAAAATATTTGTAGATTCATCTATACTCTTTGAGCCTATCTGTGCTCACCCCTCACTTTATTTTTTTGCAAGTGATGAATGATAATCTATGACCCTTATTTGCATGGTAATAGGTGAGTTTAGAAATTTGAGAGCGAAGATGTGTTTGATAATATCTAAATTGTTATATCAAGATATTTGAAGTACTTTGACTTGTTTTATCTCTTTATTTGTGAAACTTGCTATAATAATTTGTATTTGATTTTGCATTAAAATGAATACTTTATATCATTGATGAGCATGTGCTCTTGAATCAATGTCCCAATTTGAATATATTTTGATGATTGAGTTAGAATGCTCTTTATTGTTATGATGTGATATAGGTATGTACCATTTTATGTATATGAGATGGTCTTTTCGATTTATTGCTACATGTCCATGTTCTATGTTTTGCCATTTTTGATATTACACATGTCATATCAAAATTTTAAAAAATCTCATGACTTAGTGTAACGTTCTTAAATCCACATTCTGCCACATGGCAGAATATAGACTTGGAAGTGTTACGATAATACTACTTTGATTTGACTTTTACCAAAAGGCTGACCAATAATATGCGAAAGCAATAACTTTAAAATACAAACTCTATAAAATAAGTCTAGCCAAGTAAAATATCATTTTATATTATTCCAAAAATGAAAGACATAAACTACTCAAATAATTATGACTTTAATGCAATACTAAGTTGGTTGGGACTAGATTCTTATTATGTGCAAGTTGTTATATCAGAATCTTTGTGCTACCAGTGCCATCATCTAATCTTATTACCTTCCTCTCCTACATGATCAAAGGCAGGGAAAACAATATCCCATGAGCTATGAAGCCCAATAGGTAAGGGTGATATAATAGAGAGAATTATATATAAAGACAATTATAAATGACTTTTAACAATAAATCTATTTTTTCTTTACTTTAACTCTTTACCTTTTCATTACTTCATTTCCTTTTTGTAACAATATCAATATCATGTATCAATTGCAAGAATCTCAATTACAATGCTGTGAAGCAAAGCTCATTATTCTTTGTTCAATAGATTGAAGCTTAATTCAATCTTTTACTTATGACTCTTTATTCCTTTTATCAATCTTCGTTCAATTATAACAATCAATTGTGGGCCTTTAATAATCTGATTGACTTTTGACCCAGTGCCACTAAAACTAGCTATGCTTGAAGAAAATCGTTAATCGATAATGACAATTGAACCAGAAAAAGTTAATAATATTACACTAAGAATTGATTGTTGTTTCTCAAGAAACCCTTTTAACAATTCAACTAAGAGAAGACACCAATACTTCACGAAGAATTGATTGTTGTTTCTTAGAAACTCAATTGAACCAGTAGGGACAATTGCCCTTAAAGGAACCCAATTCCTCCACGACAAAGAGTCAATTCATCGAAAATCAATCATCCATTCATGGCTCAGTTCAATCACATGCAATATTTATTTTTAAATCCTATTATCATGGAAATCTAGGTTTTATACTGCATATATCAATTAATAAAATAATCAAGATAAACACCATAGAAAACTCATTTAACAACATTTTTTCCATATGTCAACAATTATAATATGGACAATAAACTATTATATGTCATATATATA
>LTAE01010167.1:6043-17282 GCA_001647135.1 Pontederia paniculata
GAGATATAATATATATATATATATATATATATATATATATATATATGTGTGTGTGTGTGTTTGATAATTTACTACTTCATGTTCATTTATATCATTTTATACAAATAAAGATATTCAACCGCTAAATTTATCAAACACTTATTTATTAATTTCTTAGTTAAACTTTCAAACTCTAATCGTTATCCGCTAATCGCAATATATTGATTGATCCATTATTCATCATTAAAATCGCTATCCGCTTGTCAACCGCTCAATTAGCCAAATATAGCCTTAATTTATAGCATAATTTGCAGCCACTATTAATGTTAAACATGAGACGTTTGTGCATTATATAATATAGAGAAATTTTCTTGTAAACAAAAAAATTAATTAGATTAGTTTAAGCTCTTTCCTACAACGTAATACTCATTGCTTTATTTCTTTTCTATTATTTGGTCCAATTAAGCCGAAAACGTTAGTACTAAATTCATCTTTTTTTTTATGATATTTGGTTAACTCGCTTATCAATTCAACCGAACAATTATTCCTTTTCATCTTTGTTTTGTCTTTTTTCCCAGCCACGGTGAGATATAATGTAGTTGTAAATTGTGAGTTCTGGAGTATGTAGTACACTTTATGTGCAATATATATGTAGCTTCGATTAATCTATTGATAAAAAAGTTCATTTGCTAATAACAAACACACGAGTCTTCTTTTAATATCATTTAACAATAGGTCCATCGATCTTTTTTCTTATTTTAATTATATATCGTAAATGTTCGATCCCAAGAATATTTGCTAGCTTTCTCAATTAGTTTATAAATAATTTAAATTATGTTTATTTGAGGAAATATTATTTTTTTAACAAAAAATACAACTATTTGTTGAAGTTCTTATATGCTAAAACTACTTTATACTGATCACAAAAGTCTATAAAACTTTATAGAAAGAAAAATATTTTCCCTCTCACATTCCAATTCCGGGTTACACATATTATATACAATGAGGGAAAAAGAAATGTCTAGCGCACTTATACAAAAAGTAACGACACTTTTTATACAAATGAACATTGTTCAATTTTTTATTGTACAGATAGTGTCATTACTTTTTCTTGTGCTACACGCACTACACTAAAAATGCGCTACACGCTCCCTACCCCATATAATTATTAACTTTCCACGTCATGTATAATGTACACAATGTAAACTTACTCTACAGTGTAAAAGAGAGATTATCATGTAATATCTTTCATCTTTTCTTCTTTTAAAAGTATTTTTTTATCTATTAAAATAAGTTGCAGCAAAGTCTTTGATACAAAAATATACTCATTTGTGCCTAAAAACATATATTAGAAACACAAAAGCAGTAGCTTTAGTACTTGTAAAGTTGTTAGGGGTGTTCATGGATCGGGGTTGACCCAACCCGAATCCAAATATGATTCAATCCGATTGATTTTGTTCGGATTAGGTTGAGTCGGGTTGATGACAAAGTACGTAGTCATCGAATCCGATCCAAATCAATTTTCATTCGGTCGAGTTGGATCGAGTCGGGTCATCGATTTATCCGATTGAATTTTTTCATATATTTTTAATTATTTTTTTACAATACTTAACATCAATTATATTTTAACAAAATAAAGAAATATATTTTTTCAATGTTTATAATGATTTAAAAGATATAAAGTATAAATTTATAATGTATTTAATTTTAAAGTAATATAAAATTTTTATTAAAAATAAATTAGTTTAAATTTGATAAAAATATATAAAAGTTCGGGTCATCGAGTTGGGTCGGATTGATCGGGTTCAAAAAATTAAAATCCGTATCCCACCCATTGGTAATAGGGTTATGGTCGGGTCGATTCAGGTTCGACCCGGCTAACGATCCGATGAAATTAGATCAGTTTGAATCATCGAGTTCATCGGGTCGATCCGACCCAACACCCTTGAGAGTTGCAAACGATGCGGATTCGATGTCACCTCTGCCAACACACACGCAAGAACATAAACTTTGACA
Organism: Pontederia paniculata; assembly: GCA_001647135.1. NCBI lineage: Eukaryota > Viridiplantae > Streptophyta > Magnoliopsida > Commelinales > Pontederiaceae > Pontederia > Pontederia paniculata. Next base: position 8,039 of record LTAE01010167.1, read on the forward strand.
GTTAAGCTTCCGGGGCTGACGAATATATATGATGATGGAGGTCGCCTGTCAGTTGTACGTTCCCGGATACATTTTGTCTGATGACGCGATCGAATTAAGCCACCATTAATTATTAAATCTGGTAGTACACAATTCTATCTATCCACCACAATATCAATTAATTACATATAATAAAATCATAGATTTCAACTCGACAATAGATTTTTTTTCGGTGTTAATACCCTGAAGTCTTAAAGAGCAACTCTAAAGTTTGATTTAATTGGAACTTGAAGGTGGAGAGATCTTTTGTTACGTCCGAGTCAAGGAGATGGAAGGAGGGTTGAGGTGATATGGATCCCAACACCTTCCTTACTGTGAATCATATGTAGCAATGTTTAGGTGTGTCTACATCATAACATTATGGTACGCTTTTCGGCTCATCCACCCGATCTATTAATGTACAGACATAAGCATCAACCAAATCACATCACCCTGATGTCCGACTCTTTCATGGATCACAGGTCAGGTTATGGGCCAACATAAGGTTGTTGTCCTTGATCAATTCCCTTTCATTTTTATGTTCTGACCAAACTCTTTTTTTTTTCTAGGGGGACAAAACTGTGTAGTGCACTAATAAAATAAGTTTTCAAGTTTCGATATTTATTGTTGATGTGAACAGTATTCATATTTTTCTCATCATTTGGTAATGTTATCTACCATTTGCTAGATTATACTAAAAAAATGTGTGCTCCTTTTTCTAAAACAAAAACTGGTTTTCTTTTGTACATCATATTAAGAAAAATATCACACATTCAATCTCTAAGTCGAGCTAAAATGTGAAAATTAGTAATCTTGAGTCAGAATCTTGTAAATAGACTATCAAAAGAGACGCCTCCCTTTATATCTTGTAAAGTGAACACAAGAAATTTGTATAAAGAAATTGAGATAAAATTATTTTTATAAGAGGAAAATGAGTCTGTAAACTCATTTATTTTGTGTAAATACGTAAAACTATTAATAATTTTAATTTTAAAAAGGCAAGTATCACTTTTGGAGTCACAAATAAATTCTGCATTTTTAAAGTAAAATTACTAGCAAATTTAGAAGTTTACATGGATTTGCAGAAGCGATTTTATCCCCCCTATTCACCTTTTCATTATCACAATCTTCATTTGTTCCAGGAAATTATTTCGGGTCATCAACTCAAGATACTTCTTTAACTTTTTTAGAAGTTCACGAGGTATTAAATAATTATTAATCTAAAAATGACCAAAATATTTAATCAAGTAAAAAGTAATTAAAACATATGCATATTAATTAATTAAAAAATGTAGACATAAGATAGATTACGTTTTTGTTATTAATTAAGTTATTAATTAAAGTAGTTTAATCCAAGTAAATTTTTATTAAAATAATTATCATTACTTCACAAAAAACCTAAAATAAAACTAAATTGTATTTATGTATTATTTATATTTGGATTTAATGATGATGTAAATCACAACTTGAAGTTACGTGATCCGACGGTCCAAATTAAAAAGATAAAGACTCCTTTTTCTGATGATTGTTGAGAAAAAAATAAAGAGTTATTTTTTTAAATAGTAAAAAAAACTATTAATTATCTGCATAAATAAATTTTAATCTAGATCGTCGAATCACGTGACTTACGTATAGAATTCAAATTATAATTTACACCCTCATTAAATTATATTTATTTTGTAATATTGTTAATATCAAGTTCTGTTATATATCTCTTTAGAATCTCAATATCCATTTGGGCCGACAAAAAATATAACTGATGTGGTGCAAGTTCCATTGATAACTAGTTGAATATGATGCATTAATAAAAACACATTATACTATGTGTCTAAGGGAAAAAAAATTAAAGAACCCCGTTCAATAATTAATTTTTAACTAATTATCATTATTATTATAATTGGGTATAGTTTTATAACAATGCAAGTTTTAGAAAAATAAAATTCAGAGATAAATTAAGCAATTGAATTTCTTTTCTACATTTGTTTTATGTAGTAAAAATTAGATGTCACTTATTATTTTTAAGTATGTGTAAGAACGAGCGAACGAAAAAGTTCTCGTGAAGTCAAGATTTATTTTTCCTCGACTTAATTTTTTCTATTTTCTAAATATAGAAAATTAAGCAAAATTCAGATAAACACAACCTGGATTATATTATAATAAAGGTAACATCATTTAATTACAAATTCAAATAGACAAGTAACATATATGTTCAACTGTGCATATAGAGGTGGTCTCAAAACGTTCGAACGAATTGGATGGTTATTAATTAGAAATAGAAAGGAAATATCACACTGTTGATGGTGTAAAAACAAAGGCTTATTTGGAGGAATATTTCATACATCAAGGACATTCTTCAAGATCCGATATGGTCCGATGAGAGTCTCCACATTCGCTTTGGGCTAAACTCAACTTAAGTACGAGAACAGAAGAGCAGATTACTTGATCAGATGGTCTTATTTTTGTAGGGGCTTCTTCTAAGTTTTTTCATTTACTGCTTGCGGTTGAGCCTTGGGCATTCAAATGTGATCTTCTTAGATGTCAACAACTGGGATTCAGGCAAGTCTAAATTAAATGTGATTCAACTAATCTTATCTTCGTCTTGAAGAAAAGTTCTAAATGTCCTTGGATGCCACTAAATGTGATTCGAGACTGCTGGAATGTCTTATGTTCTCTTGAAACTTTTGTAAGAGACCGTATCTTCCACAAGGCCAATCTTGCTATAGATTTTCTTGCTAATCACAGAAGGATATCTCCAGGCGATTTCTTTTGGATGGAGGATCATCCTCAATATTTTGTACTAAGACATCTAGAATATTTTGTTAATAGATTTAAGTCCTTTTTCTTTTAAAAAAGATTGCTTAGGAGGATATCATGCATTGATTCTACATATAATTCACTATAAATGAGACTGAACACACTTCTTCCACAAACAAATGAAAGAATTCTCAAATAACTTTCATGAATTGTGAAATTTGAATCCCTTTGACGACGACTATATGGCTTTGAATTCTACGTGAATCTTGACTGTGAAGTTCATAATCCTTTGGGTTCTGGAATAATCCTTTGGGCTCTGGAATTTTATCAGTCCTTGGCGAATTTAACTCTACAAAATGATAGAGTTGATTTATGATATGGAGCTGTGGCATTCCGGACCCAAAAGATATTTGAACTTTGCATTACTTCAGAAATGCCAATCGTCTTTATTTTTATGGCTAAAAGGGCCGTGGTCTTGGGAGAAATTACACAAGGAAACTATAAAGGAATAAATAACAATGCTAAAGCTCTACATCTAAAAAAAGATATTGACCCTACTATCCTTTTTATTTTTGGGGTTATAAAAAATGAGGAACGATTTGTACTTTTAACTCTAGACCAGCAGCAATATCGATTGTTTAGAATAAAGCCCTTACTGGAACCCACTGTCTTGGGGATAAACCCCAACCGACTCAATATGAGTCAAATTGGAGCTCCCATCTCGTAAATTAGTTCAAGGTGAACACTTATGGATCCTTTATTAGATCAAGGGAAAAAGGGGGGTGCAGGTAAGCATCTAATGGAGTTTTTGTGCTTATAGGCTCACTCAGTAGATGCTTCTCTTTGATTTTGAAAGTCGAGGCTTGGGGTCTAAGGGTGGGACTGCTAAGTGCAAGGAAAGAGGATATATGCGGATAAGGGCAGGATAAGGTTCACCCAACCTACTTGCAGTAGTCAATAGTACTTCTACATGTTCGGAGCACATTAGGAAAATAATGATCGATATCTGGGTTGCTATCTCATCTTTTGAGTTTTCTGAAGCAAGGCACATCTATAGGAAAATTAATAGTGCGGCAAATTTTCTAGCAAATGTAGGCAAAACTGCCACTTACTGATATTTTGTTTGATATAACTCCACATCAGGAGATCTCGATCTTTTTATGTATATAGACAATGTTGACATTTACATCAATATATGATCTTACTTATTTTTTTAAAATAAAAGTTTTAGCTCTCTCCTCAACATACTACTTAGTGTTTGATTTTTTTCATATTAATTCAGTTTTCAGCTGAAAACATACTAAGTTTTTTTTTTCAATAATTACTGTAGTTTAATCTGTAGAACTTAATGTAGCATACTAATTCCTTTTTGTACAATTTAATATTATGATATTTGTTTAACTCGCCTACCAATTCAACCGAATAATTATTCCTTTTTGGTCTTTATTTTGTGATTCGACACTCTTTATAGCCTTGATCACTAAATCAAACGAGATGTTAATGTACCATATGCAACATAATTTAAATTTTTTTCTTCCTTTGGCAAAAAATCTTATTTTATTAATTATATGTAGTCACTGAGTCCAATGAAAAATAAATAAATGTATTTGACTCTTCAAAAGAAACGAAGAAATGTGTGCACGGAAAGTGATGAAAGGCCTTCTTTCCTAGCCACAAGAGTTCCATCGACCATCAACCTAGTGTAAGCTACTTACACTAAGAAAAAGAGAGAGCTAAGCAGAGTTTTAAGAGAAATGTTAAATTATTTCATTCATTATCAATTAATTTATATAAATGTGCAATCTTATTAGGGAAAATGAGAAAAAAATACGATCTATTTCGAGATCCATCCGACAATTGGCAGTTGGAAATGAACAACCATTAATAGATAAGAAGCAACCAAAAAAACGTATATGTTACATTTTGTTTCTTCTGCAATGCTAAACAAAATATGTTGCATTCTGTTTCATCTGCAAAGTTAAACAAATCCGATACTCCACCTCAAGATGGAGCAAAGATCACGAGCAACCGTCTGGCAAAAAATAGTTACGACCAATGACTTTCTTGAAATTGTCAGCTAAGTGACATTGATAAGGTACATAACTAAATGATAATATTCTTTGAGTGAATAGTTTGTCGAATAAAATGACAGTCAATTTCAATGTGCTTCGTGCGCTCATGAAGCACTGGATTGGCGGCAATGTGCAATGTCGACTCGTTATAACAATAAAGATGGATTCGAGGAACAAGTTGAACTCATAGTGAAGTGAAGAGAGCTTATATCCAAATCAACTCACTAGTTGTCATTGCAAGTGCCCAATACTCCGTGTCTACATACGAATGCGAAAAAATGGCCTACCTTTTTGCTTTCCAAGAAATTGGAGTGCCACCAATGGAGATGAAGTGACCATTGACAAAACATCTTGTGAGAGGGTAACTAACTCAATATGAGTCATTGTAAGCAATTAATCTAAGCGAAGAGGGACATATGAAAAAGTCAAAACTGTGAAACTTCTTAAGATATTGAAGCACACGAATTGTGGCATCCCAATGATGTTGTGTAGGTGCAAACATTAACTGAGATAAAATTTTAGATAAATTAAATGACCAATAAGACGTCTATATTTCTGGGATCAAACAAAAATGAGCCAAAATTTATAGCAAGGTTGAGACGTTGTTCCATGGGAAAAGACGAAGATCGACATCTAGTGAGACCACACTTAGAAAGAATATTGATTACATATTTTCTCTGGCATAAGAAGAGCCTAAAGTCTTTGTGACTAACTTAAATAGCCAAAAAAGTATCCCAACATTCCCAAATCTATCGGGTGAATGCAGGAGTGCAAATAATTTTTGAAATTGGAGTGGAAGCTCTCATTGTTGCTGACAAGTAAGAGGTCATCGACATATACTAGATAAATAAGGAAAATGGAGCCATGATGATAGGTAAATAAAGACAAGCCAACCCAGATTGAATAATTAAAACCATACTGTTGCAAAGCACTCATAAGTTTGGAGAACTAATTTTGAGAAGCGTGTTTTAATCCATAGAGCGATTTTCGTAAGTGGCATACAAATTGCGAACCATTGATGACTATGGATCCCTTCTTTGTGTGAGCAAGTCGAGAGATGTATTCCAAAAACATGTGCCTGATGTTAACTTTCTTACCCTTCAACAATCTCCAGATACGGTACAACTTGGTTTCCCTCACATTGGCTTCAACATTATGTCGTTCAAACATGGCATTAGCTAGGACTCTTTGAAAGTATCTAATCGTCGGGTTTGGAATGAGGTTGACTTTGCTTGGCGTATGACTAGGCGGTTTTCTCTTGTTACCCAATTCCAAACACCAGCTAGCTTATATTTCATATTTTTCTTCTGTACTATCTTCGTCGGGAAGCCATAATCTTTCAAAATTCCTAATACTCCAATAGAACTCTTGATTGAATAGAAACATGAGATTAATCTTGTCTTCTATGTCTTCCACTTCCAGCGAGCTCAGGAATTCAATTATTATGTAGTCGAATTTTGGCCAAGAGTTTAGGAAGAATCTGTCTATGTTCATCTTTTTCGGTTGCTTCTTAGGACCTTTATTAGTCCGCACATTTTTTGGGCCACCATTTCCAAAAATCTTGTTGCAAAGAATTCTTGTGTCTTTAGCTTGTTGTATAATGCTTTTTGTTGCTCGTCCTTGAACTCTATTTGGGATGGTCAGTGGAGTCGTTCCTTTTGACCTTGCTGGGGTGGTGATGAGTTATGTGTGGTGATGCATGCATTTACAACATATTTTAGGGTTTGCATTAGGCATTATTCTGAGTCATTTTCACATGGCATGCATCTATTTTCTACTTTATTTGATTTTATTCTTCCAACTCCAAAATCTACTCTTGTTTGGTGTATTTTGTAGGAAATCACATAAAAAGGTGGAAGGATCAAAATCAACTGAATATTGCAAATGAACGTGCTCTCGAGGACTCACGGGCCGTGACCACAAGTTACGGGCCGTGATGCATCAGTATTAGCATCAGCGAAGTCCATAACAACCCGTAAAGATCGTCTCATGACCTAAGCCGAGAGCAATACTCATGAGTTACGGGCCGTGATGACTAATCACGGGCCTTTTATGAAGCATATAAGGACCACGACACGCGTATCACGACCACATGCCAAAGCTCTACAGTTACAACTCCAGACCATCACGGGCCGTTACACCTTGTTACAGGCCGTGAAGGGTCATATCACGGAGCGTCACTTCTTATCACGGCGTCGACATAAGCAGTAGTTTACGAGTCAAGACGCATTATGGGTCGTGATTACACGTTACGACTATAAGATATGAAGAATCCGAGAGCAGAATCTATTTACGTCTGAGTTACGGGCCATGATTAAACATCACGGGCCGTGACGATATGAGGGATAACAAAGTCATCTATATTTACGGGCCATGACATCCTATCACGGGCCGTGATGAAGTTGTGCAGATTTATTTATTCGCGATTCCGAGATGATTTGATCACCAGGAAGTTTGAGATTTGATTGAAAACTTTAAAAATTAAACTCCTATCATATTTCTTAGGATTTACATAAGTTATTGGACTCTCATCATCACCGTTGATTGAGGAGAAGATTTGATCTAAGGGTTCACATGTAATGTTGATCCAACCCTAAGAAACCCTAGGGTATAAGAGGCTTCGTCTTCTATCCAAAGATAGAGGAAGCTAGGAGCCATAAACCTGTACCTTGAAGGCAGAGAACAAAGACTAATCCGAAGGGCTGCTGAGGAGGAAGATCATCATTCATTAAGAAGTTCTTCATCGTCTTTTCAACATCCAGGGGAATATCTCTTGTTCCATCCATCATTGGGACGAATTCTGTAATCCTATTCCGAATATTTTGTGTTTAATTTATGTTTAGACATTATTGCTACTGCGGAATTTATGTAGTTTTTGAGACTTTTCGTTGAATTGATTCTTCATCAACATTATTGATGAGTGCATTGCTTTTCTCCAGTTTTGATTGAATTAATTAGTTGACTATTGACATGTCCTCTGTTAGTTCATAAATTTTGTAGAACTGATTATTGACTTTCGAGTTGAAGCAATTCATGTCCTGCGATTCTGATCTGTTAAGGGCGTTGTCGTTTGTGGTCTGTTAGGCCAACCCGTTAAGGGTGGTTTAATAGTCTAGGGAAACAACTTACTGCATCTTGTAATTATCTTCCGGAGGATAGACCCGTTAAGGAGTATTTTCTGAATTATTTAATTCAAGATAGTTGAGTTACCCATTAAGGAAATTCATATCTTTAGGTTTGTCTAACCATCTATGGATTCAATATTAATATTCATCTCATATTCGATTGCTATGCAAGATTCTATGTACTCATATTGAGTTAGTATTGTCTAGGCCCTAGTTATCATTCCTATATTATTATTACGTATAGTTTTATATTATTAGTTTTCTGAAATATCCATCTTGAAATCAATGTCATCTCTTATTAGCCAAGAATTCTGATTAGGTAGTTATATAATTTCTCATGGGATCGATAACTCTACTCTTTCACTTTATTACTTGTTCGACTAGTACACTTGCTAGCATTCTAATTTGCCCGTGTCAGCATTTTTTCGCATCATGCGGCCAAGTGTTTAGGCGTTCTCGGCGATTCTGGGGGATTGGCTTGACATCGGGCTCTGCTTCGTCAACTCGAGCCTCTGTCATCTCTTCAGATTGCTGGGGGTGTGATAGTTTCTTCTGCTGGGTGTGATGGTTGGTCTTGTGACTGTCTTGTTGGGGGATGATGCCATGTGATGCTTGACTTCTTCTGATTATGGACTTGTAACTACTTCTTCCAGTAGGGACATGATGGTTGTCAGGACGTTGGTCTCTTTGGCTGCTTCTTCCTATGCAGTTGGTGGTGTGGGGGCAGTTGATACTGGTCCTACTTTGGGCGCCTCTACTTGTTGTTGGACTTGTGTTTGTTCTAGTGCGGGTTCGTTCTATCACAACCTTGTTTCTATTTATCTTCTTCAATACTAGGGGTTGTAAGTCTTCATCTCCAGAAGTGTCGTTAGTTTGAGGTTGTGAACGCTTCTTGTCGATCAATTGTGGTGGTGTAACTTCTAGTTGGGGTGGAAATTTTTTGTGGGACAGACTTTATAGGTTGTGGATCTAGCTCTAGTTGGCGACGCTTTCTCCATGATCTACTTGCTAGGGGTTCATTGTCATCTTGGCTGGATTCTATGCTAGTCAACGGCTTGATGGTGTCACTTGTAGCTGCTTTCTTCTTCATCGAAGACCTTTTTTGTTTCTTCACCTCTACTATCAGTTATTTTTTGGTTTAGTCTTCTTTGTTGTGTCAGTGGTTGGGTCAAAAGATGATACATGTTCGCTCATTTAAGGCTCTTTATTGGACTTGGCCAGCTTGGGGTGTGCCGAAGGAGGACAATGTAGGATCTAGAATGGCACCAAGAGGGG
>LTAE01010168.1:1875-17279 GCA_001647135.1 Pontederia paniculata
ATATATATATATATATATATATATATATATATATATATATAGCAATATAGTGATTTTATTTTTTAATGCACAACACCAGCCATTGCGCAGCCAAAGGCCGCCATGCAAGAGTCATCTTATATACAAATATATTATCATCTAAAAAAATGAAATGGCTTTAGGTAGGGGCGGACCCACGTATAGTGTGGAGGGAGGAACCATATATGTATATACTAGTAGTTCCAGTTAATAAATAAAATAAATGTCAAGAAAATAGCACAATTGTCTAATTAGTTAAGTGATTTTGACTAATATCTTACAGTCTAGGATTTAAACCTTTGCTCCTCCATATTTTTTTTATATATTTTAACCTCCCTTAATTTTTGTTCTTGGGTGAGCCCCTGACTTTATGTGTGTTCCATTATGAAATGATCCAATTTCAATCATTTGTATGTATAATGGTTTTGTAGCACTACAAATTGCTACTCTTGTAAATCTTTATAAAATCGATTGCTATATGTGTTAATATTAAAGCACGTTTCAAAAGATATTCACCCATGATGTGTATATGATGCAAACTTCAAAAATAAATAATATTTGAAAGAAATATATCATGCATATACCTTCATTTCTAGAGGAGATATTATATGATAAATTTAAATTTGCAAAATAAGTTACTCTTTATATTTTAAAGCAAGTATGTAAGATATACAGAATATTGATCATTGGAGAAAATGCTTCCAAGAATATCTTTGACATCCATGATTTTATGCGTCCTGCAAGGATCAAAAGTTACTATGAACAATTAGCTACAAAAAAAGATTAAAAAAACCATAATTATGCACTACGTATCATCATTATATAAGGATTAAGCAATGATGTAAAGTTAGAGATCTAAATATAGAGACGGAATCAATTATAAAATTTAGGGGGGAGGAAATATCAATCTATATATTTGGACTATATTTTTACCTTCATCATATTTAGATGTGTACAATTACTTAATATATAGCCAGCCCCTTCCAAAACACCCGTGGCTCTCGACGAGGATATGAAGAACCATAAATGTAAAAGAAATATGTAATATTTTTAAATATTTATATGTTGATAATAAAAGTTAAGAAAAGCGATAAAGTGTATATTTCAATTTATTGCATGATGCAATTGCACAATGATGTTGAAAATAGCTAAAACAAAGAATAGTTATTACTAAATATCAAAGTAAGGGAGAAAACCAGGAACAAATTGTAAATGTAATAATGAAATTATTCTCTAGATGTGAGAGATCGAGGATATTGAGAAAAAGATGTAAGGATGAGTAAGAATAAAATGATTTAAGTAAGGATGTATAAGACTGAGACTCTTTGGTGCTCTCAAGATGATACGCCGTGTTTTTTGGGGAAAAGTTTTGACTTAGTTTAAAATATAGAGAAAAATCTAGTTAAGATGACAATAAATAGGGAAAAAAGAATATATGGCGTACTTATAAGTAAGTAACGATACTTTCTGTATAAGTCCGCTACACGCTCATTGCCCCCATATAAATATATATCGTCAGAAAATAAATTTAGGTAAATTTAAAGTGGATATAATTCTAATGGGAATAAATATATGAATTGTTTTTTTCTCATTCCTGATTTTGAACATGATATTTCAAATCTCTATGATGTTGATTTAAACAAAAATTAATAATAATAATAATAATAATAATAATAAATATTTAATATATTCAATAAACTGTTCATTTATAGTATCCCAAGTAAAACAAGATAAATTTGATTTTATAATGATTTACAATGATAAATTAATTTGTAAGTCCCCTTTACTGGTTAGTGCCTATATTTGTCCCTTTGTGCCTATATAGTAAATAAATAATAAATTAAATAAGCTCTTTTGATGGTTATCAACTATCAATAATTGATGATCCTATTATAATAAAGAGTTCAATAAAAGTGCTATCTACTTAAATAGGTAACATCATACTATTTATTTTATCAATCGTAAGATATTATACATATGATGGATCTAACAACTTATAACAAATTATTTAAGAAAGAGAAGAACTCATATCCATCATATATCTAACATTTTACCGTGGACAATATAAGTAGTACAGTGTACCTACCTAAGTAGGTAGCACCTTTATTTTTTCAGATAAAATAAAAATATATTAGTAGGGCAAGAATATAAAAAAATAAAGAAATCAGCGTAAATAAAATGATAAGCCTAAACTTTATGTCTGAATTAAAGAACTATAAGCAGTTAGGCCGATAAAATCAGACACATATAAAGGGAGAAAAAGGGAAAAGAAAATCAAATTACTGACGATTTCTTGACGAAAGTTTTAACTTTATAAATGGAATTTTCAGCGACTGCAGTTCCCTTAGTTACATCGTGTCCTAAACACTTCAGCGCTATGATCTGTGATTAATATATAAAAGAAAATTAAAATATGATATCTTAATAATTAATTAAAAGTTTTAATATAATAAAATGGTTCGTAATCAAGAATTAATAATAATTCACAACTATATAGAGACGGATATGTAGAAATCTTAAAGAAAAACGTTTTTTCTATATCTATCAAATATTAGCGCATGTCTAAAAAGACTGAGACAAAATAAATAAACAAATACAAAATACTTTGGGAAAAAAATTAAGGAAAATCTATGGAATCATCTAGAATTAATTTGTGCTAGCTTCTAGGTACCAATTTTGAGTATATTTTTAATAGAAAAATTACGATGTTTTTTGTTATTATGATTGGTATTTTTTATTGTTATTTTTCTTAACATCCATAAACTCTATAATTTTTATATCTATCTCTATATTATAACCTTATAAATTGTCTCCAAATTTATCCCAATTATCAGTTTAAGCCTTTCTATCAAGTTTTCAGTAAAATTTTATTAACATATTTTTTAATAATTATGTGATATCATTTTTATCCTTATTCTTTAATGCAATGATATCTAAAAATGAAAAAAAAAATCTCCTACATAGGAAGGGCAATACCTCCTCATCTCGTTGGTTGTTTTCTATTTTTTTAAATACTTTTTGTTAATTAAATCAAGAAGATTAAAATGTAATATTTTAAACTAATAAACATTATAGACGAAATTTGATAGAAGGATTTGACTGAAAAATGGATATAAGTTTCCAAGCAAAATTTCTAACGTTATAAGTTTAAGATTCAATATGAATTTTTGCAAGTGTTGGAGGAAATAAAGTTATTCTTTGTAAAACTTATATATGGATGCATAATATTGGATATAATTTTGCAATGCACTAAAAGTTTGCCGGAGTTCCACTTGCGAAGGTATACAATTCTCAATGCCAATAAATATTCATGAGGATGTCAGTTTAAAGACTACGTTTTGAAAGTTGAGTGTATAACATATATATTTTAGTGTAATGCATGATAAATAAGAATATAATTTAATGGTGTACTAAGTATACATCGTTAGATATAAGATCTACGATCAAAAGTAAATAATTTATTTAAATTTTTTATTTTTTTATTTATTTGTTTAACCGTAGATCTCATATTTAATGATTTAATAGATATGATATGTCAAGGGATGTATAGTACAAGTGTACTATATATATATATATATCAAGAAGGGATGATACTAAAAGAGGGAAGGGACGTTACCAAGAATACAAGGTCTTTTATATGGTCCAAGTTGAATTCCATTTCTTCGGTTGTTGCATCAGGATAAGAATCATTCTCCTGTTTAGTGGCATATTTAAACGATCTTAGTGAAGACGTACTGCGAGTGCGTCCTTCCACCATATTTAAGCTTACATGCATATATATTGCTTAAGATATGTGAAAACCACAAACCTCTGCAAAAAAATCTTTTGCCTTTGTTGCACCAACACTGATAGAAGTTTTCCCTTCATCCCTACATATATATATCATTAACTAAATCATGTCAGCGTCATTATTTTATATTGTAGTATCATCACATATGATACCCTAACTTGTTTGTTACAAATAAAACTTTTAAAAAATAATTTATTATAAAATGAATTTGATAAAGGAAAAGTAGACAGTTATAAAATAGACAAGTCACGCAACAACTCAAAATTACTCGAAAGATATCATCATGTTCTTGATTTTGATCTTGCACAATTTCCTAATGCTCTAGGTGTTGGGATAAATTGCACTAAAATTATCAGTAGCCCAGACATAAACAAAAAGTGCTAAAAAATATATTATAAAGATTCTCTTCCAAATTGCAACTGAATAAATTATCAGTCCAATAAATTTCACAATCACACTATCACAAATAATCTAAAGTTACCACGTTATAAAATCCTTTCTGCACTAATTAGATTTGTCTTACTGATCACAATTTTCTTTTTAGTTTTCTCCTTTTGCATGTCTTTTCATTCCCATCATATCATATTTTACCTTGAAGATCATACTCTCAGATGATAGTAGTAGAGTTTATATAAGTGATTTGATATACTATTTATAAGCTATAAATAGTTTATACTTTGGAATTTTAAACATAAAATTGAAAATTAATAGCAGATTTTCAAGATTAAGATTGTGTTTGACATCAATAGCAGATTAATAAGCGGATAACGATTTAAGAGTGGATAAATGCTAATTTATTTAATGGACAATAGTTAACTATTAGTGATTAATATTTAATAGTTCATTAAGATTATAATAAAAAAAATTTGATAAATGTGATGGTGAAATTAATTGGTAACTATCAAACGACGTAAATAGGCTTAATAAATTAGTATGATAAATTATGTAATTTCTAAAAACTTTTTATTTGATTTATGATAATTAATTTGAAATAATCTTTTTAACTAAATGTACATGCATAAATAAAGAATTAAAATAAAAAATATGTACTAATGTCAATAATATTTAAAAGTTAACAAGTATTTATGGTTATATGCATAGCTAAAACACTAATAAAAGTTTTAATTAAAAAAATAAATTAGATATAAAAATTTAACCTCTATTTTTCATCCGCTAAACACTCAATGGGTAACCTCTAAAATATAAAATAATTTAGTAAATATTTTATTATAAAAAAATAGCGGTTTGACGAAGTTAAATCTTTAAATTCTAATCTAAACTCTATTTTTTATTTGCCAAACTTCTATTAGAGCCGTCCACTTTAAGGCTGTGTTTGGCATGGTAAGCGGTTTAATGAGCGGATAGCGGTTGATTAGCGAATAGCGGTATAAATAAAGAATAGCGGTTAGCGGATGACGATTAACGTTTAGAGATTAAATTAAATAATTAATAAGTAAGTGTTTGATAAATTTAGCGTTTGAATTAGTTTATGAATATAAAATGACAGAAACGGACATAAAATAATAAATTATTTAATTTTTAATATAATATGCATTTATTTTTTATTGCAATATAAGAATAAATTATTTTCAGTTAAAATTTTGTTATATTCATACATAAAATCAATATAGTTTTAATTTTTTATTTATGTTCATACTATTTAATTGAGATTTTTATAATAAAAANNNAATAAATTATTTTCAGTTAAAATTTTGTTATATTCATACATAAAATCAATATAGTTTTAATTTTTTATTTATGTTCATACTATTTAATTGAGATTTTTATAATAAAAAATATATAAAAATATAGGAAGAAAATATTATAATTAGAAGGCTAAATTTGGAAAAAAAATTTGAACCTCTAAACTCTATACGCTAAAAGCTATTTAAATTAGCCTACTATGAACCTCTAGATAACCGCTAAACGCTAATGATAAAATTAATTTACCAAACACTTAATTTAGCGGGTTGACTTAGTCAAACCACTAAACGTTATTTCAAACTCTATTTTTTGTCTTGCCAAACACAGCCTAAATTTGAGAAGTTTTAGCGTCTAACTCCTTGGAGGAATTTTTAAAGAGATAATTTTTCCGCCTGATAATATTTTATTAAGTTGTTTGAGTTTTCACTTATTTTAATTTATAGACTCCGGTAATTTAAAATTATTTATAAAAGTTATGACCATTTATATTGTCGCTTGGATGATAATCTATTATAATTTTTTTACGTTTGTCCTTTAAACATTTATTATAATAATTGATAATCATAATAAAATAAAAGATAAAAATAATTCTTGACAATTCAGCAGGTTGATTTTGCAAGAAATTAGTTTTTATATAAAAGATAAAAATAATTATTTGAATTTCGGGTTATTATTAATTAAGTAATCTTAATTTTGATATATAATTAACAAAATAAATGTCCAATGGAAAGGTATATTAAGAATAAAAAAAATGAATATCTATTTTCTCAATCTCTGAACTTCAATTCAAATAGCATACTAAAAATAATTGCTTAAACTCTAACTTCTGTTATGCCAAACGGAGCATTTACTTTCTTCATTTTAAATTAGATTACTCATAGCTGAACTATTAGTCTTCTCCAAGGTGTTCTTCTAAAACAGTTTAATATTTTAAATTATCTTATTGCTCAAGTGGATAAATAACTTTGATTAATAATTTAAAGTCTCCTGTTCAAATAAATGTTGGCTCCTTATTTTCAAAAGGGGAAAAATGTCAGACGGAATCTTCTGGTTTTAGGAAAACACTTTTTGCATGTAATTTTCTTAAATAATTTCCCTTCTTATTTTTTCGTTTTTCTGAAAAAAGAAACATGTTTGGTTTTATCTTATTTTTGTCGAGAATGGTTTTATCTTTTTACATGTATGTAGGAATTTATGTTACTGACATACGTGGTGTAAAAAAAAAAGTGGAAAGAGAGAGAGAGAGAAAAAAAAAAGAAGAGATGATATGATAATGAAATATGAAATGGAGGATAGAGGAAACAAACAAAGAGGAAAAGGTAGTAAAAAGAGAAAAAAAACAGTTGATTATATATTTTTTTCACACTATACGTCCTTTAATTCGTAACAAAAATAAATATGTTATCAGAAGACTAAACGATAAGTAAAAAAACGAATTAAGTGTAATTTAACATGCAAAATTGCAATAAGCTCCTAATTAATTCCTTTCCTTTACGAATTGCTGAAGATTAAACTTTAAAATTATTATTCTTCCGTTATTCGAGACTTTGCCACATTAAATTTGTATTATCTCGATCGGATTATATGCTTGCTTATGAGGTTTTTAATAAAAGTTTCTCTATATACAAATGCTTGCTTATGAGGTTTTTAATCAAAGTTTCTCAATATACAAGAATTTAAATTGGAGATATGCTTAAGTAAAATATGATTATTAATTTAATCCTCGTTGATAGAATCTTATTATCGATGGAGGTTTAAAGCCCATGTTAATAATTTTGCCTTCAATCAAATTGGAAAAAAATAATAATTTACTTCATACCACGGCCGCAATTTAAGAAAAAAGAAACTTTATGCATGCATGCATGCACGTGAAAGAAAACCGAACAAAAAACATGATAATTGGAATTTGGAAATGGGCCGCTCGAGTTCTTCAAGGCTAAAAGAAATATGAAAACAATACGTAACATGTGCATACTCGTGTGTGTATATATATATACAACACATGATTACTTAGATTGTAATATACATCTACACTAACAACTCTGATTAAAATGACAAATTTTAAATATTTGTGAATGAAGAGAATTCAACTATAATTCTCACAAAATGCAACCTTCTATCTCTTATTCACGTTCGTTTTCTTTCATTAGTTAGCTCCTAAAACTCCCTTTAATTAAGAAACAGAAACAAGAAGAGAATGAAGCATCGAGTAACTTGAACTAACAAAATAACAATATACGGCTGTGGGAAATTGAATCGTAATGCAGATTCGATGAAGCTCAAAATTCATTGTGAATATTAATAAAAAGAATATTTTTTCTCTCTTTTGGAATTTGAATTTAGCAACTCCATATTATCATGAATGTTAACTTAGATCAACGTACTATGGGATCTTTCAAAATGTTAAATATTTAGAAAGACACTTAATATACATATAAGGAATAAAATGTGCTCTTTGGGGGACTCGTTTTTTGAGCCAAACACGGGGTCATTTTTTGAGCAACGTCAATATATGCATGCATCTCACCGCTGCATTGTACGGAGGAGCAACGGCGACAGCCCCCCACCGTCGGCGAGCTTTGCGCCGGCCTTGAAAGAGAGGAGACGGACGTAACCCAGGGATGAAACAGTAGTAGTAGGGAATTGCTGGTGGACAGCGGGACGAGGAGAAGAAGAAGATGATGAAATGGGGGAGAGGGAAGCCATGGACATTAATTCACTTAAACTCTCTGCTTTCTGCCTTCTTGTGTGAACGTTGATATGTTCCCTGCAGTTTGGTTTAAATAGAAACAAGATTAGAAGTTGGCATGCAACGTGACGTCCTACGTCCACTTACCAAAAATATATAAATGCAAATGGGGAGTGGCGGAGCCAGAAATAATTTGTAATTATTTGTAGTGGGTTCACAATTAACGCCTTAGGGGACAATATTTTAATTTATATTAGAGTTATTTATTTCATACTTCAAATACAATTTTTTTATGATAAAAATACTAAGACAAATTTCAAGGAAAAATATATAGAATTCTTATATATATATATATATAATACCTAGGTATCCAAATAAATATTTATTTTTCTCATAAATAAAGTTTTAAATAACATTTATAAAAAAATAGTTATGCGCCTATACCCAAAATATTGTATAACAGATAGTATTGATAAATTATGATAAGAGAAGAAAAAAATTGTATATTAAACAAGTTAAACACACAACAAAACAATATATAAAATTTATAAATGTACCTGAAGGGACAATAAAAGGGAAGGAGCTGACAAAAGATGACATAAATATTTTTTTAACTATGGATTAATAATATAAGACACTAAGATATTATGGGACTCCTGAGTATAGTTTGATGATTAAAAAAGTTCGTAAAAAAACAAATTTGATTAAATTAAATATTAATTGAGTTTTAGAACATATTTTCATTAATTATATTGAAAATCAATGAGTAACATAAAGTGTCAAGTTCAAATGTGAATAAAAGAGAAAATTAAGGCATCATAAAAAATAGCTAAACCCAAAATTTATATAATGAAGAAAAAAATAATCACAAAATAAATAGTTAAACACAGAAAATTAATATATAAAAATTAATAGATGTACCTCAGTAGACATGAAGAAAAAAAATAGTAAGGGGCAAAAGATTAAAAAAAATAAAAAATACATTGGAATAAATTTTTTTTCGAACTATATATAGATTAATAATATAAGACAGTAAAAATTGTGAATTTAAAAGAAGTTAATAAATTTAATTAAGTTAAGATTAACTGGGCTTTAGAAAGTATCTTCATTAATTAAATAGCAATACAAAATGCCAAGTAAAAAAAAAAAATGGGCCTAAGCGTGGTTCCAGCGCGCGCAAGCAAATTCACATGAAGATCAGGCTACCAGAACAGTAGTATATTCATCAAGATAAAATTATCTTTGGTTGTTTTCTAAGAAAATCATCATTTTTCGCTTACAAAGAAAGGCTCATAACCTAATACATGGAAAGAAAATATTAAAAATAAAGAAGTACATAAATTTTATTTGTAGAACTCGAGACCTCTCGATACTCATGCCGAGAGAGGAGCCATTATATTATACCTTTGTTCTCAAAAAATCATCTTATTTAACAGAATAATATAGAATAAACTTTTATTCTGCTTCTTTTTCTACAATCAGATAGGGCTAAAGGAAAGAAGTCCAGGGCATTAGCTAATTATAAAAAAGAGGTACGTAGGTAACCTCGTGAGATTTATTTTAATTATTAACGGATTAGAAATTATTGATTAAAATTAAAACAGTGAAAATCACATGAACATATAGTTTTTATAGTTTATTTCCCCTCTTGCTATATATTTATTTATTATATAGTTTTAAGATATATATATATATTTTAGTTTAAGTAATGTGCAACTAAAATATTTTGGCTGCAACGTGCATCCTCACACATAAAGTGTGAGTCCCACCTCATTTTTAAAATGATGTGACCTCATATTTTAAAAAGTGAAGTGGGACCCACATTTTTATGGGTGAGGCTACAAACGTAACCAATATATATATATATATATATATAGAGGAATATTAGGGTGCATGAACAACTGATCGCAACCGTTGGATGCAGCTGTTTTCGGTTCGACGGTTCGGATTGAATAGATCTGATCCTGGTTCATATGGAGAAAAAAACCCAGCAGACAAGAAAAAACCCAATTTCTTTCTTCCCTCGGTTCGACACCTCGACGCCTTTCTCCATCACGTCCGTTGTCTCCTCCGCGCCTCCACCCTTCCGCACTCTCGGTGCCTCCTCGCGTCGCTGCGGGTCGGAGAGGATTGCCCCAAGCTTCAGCTTGTACAAAATGGTGGTCTTACCAGCCGCATCGAGACCCACCATAAGGATCCGCATCTCATCTTTGGCGAACAGACGGCTAAAGAGTTTGGTGAAAGACAGCCCCATTTTCCGACCTCTGAAAGGTGAACGAAATTAACAATTCAGGATATGAATGTAAGAGAAAAAATGTTACTATACCGTCTATACTTGCTCAAAAACTGAAAGGACAGCCATCAGTGTAAGTAAAGTTATACTTAAGATTATTAGAAAAACTGATCCAATTAAATCCCCAGAAACATATGTCCAAAATTGCATATTACAAACCTATGAATGTTGATTACGAAGAATTGTTTGATCCCGTAGCTTGCACATGTTTACTTCAAATTGAAAAGCTAGAATGTGCATTTTGTAGGTGCATTAAACTCATATAATTATTTTTAGTGATTTAATAATATATTATTATGTCAACATCAAATTGAAGTCTATTTACTATTTTACTCAGAAAATCATCTCTCTTTCATATATATATATATATATATATATATGACGCTTCTGATTCATTCGAGTCGTCAGGGCTGTGCTGCGCTCTTGCCGCGTCTTCCACCAGCGTGACGGAGCGCGTCTCCCTGCTCCACTCTGACGACCACCAAGCCATCTTATCGATTAAATCAATAAACTGTTGGACATTTATCATAAAGAAATGATTGGCATTTATTGTACACTTATGGACGACCACCTCAAAGATTATATAGGGAAGATACTGAAAGAAAAGACAAAAAAGGAGCGAGAAAAGAATCGTAGCATTATTTGAGCTTAATTAAAATTAAATAAGAATCATTGAATCAAAATTCGATTATTAAATATCCGAGTCAACTTGTTCCTGGTGGTGTTGTAAATATATCAGACTACAAATTTGATTAGTAAATTAACCTGTCAACTTTTTCTATCACAAAATATGTAGACTTATGATTTTATTAAAGTGGTCTTTAATCTTGATTTAAATACTATCTTTGACACATTCATTCTTCCTCCATAAATGCTTGACTTCTTTGAGAGTAAATGCAAGATCTGTATAAGATATATAATCCCCAAAGGGATATAGCTGCCTGCCAAAGTATAAGAATTTTGGTAAGAACTCTCCAATTACATGAACTACTAAGACAATCATTGAGTTAAGACATGCAACAATAAGAACACATGCAAAAATAACGCGATACTAAAAGTTTCGATGATACTTTAAAATTTGATGCATTTTTTTCCTTTCAACCCTCGAATAGAAGTGAACGGTATTAAAGAACACAACTTGAGGGAGAATCCATATACTTGGATTAAACCTAGACAATCCAAGTATCAGGCCTTTCGTTCATTATAAGCAAGGAAGTCATGCATAAACATCCCAGAATCCACTAGATATCTTAGTGGAAATATTGGCACCCATATCAAACTGAGTTTCCATTGTGGCATCTCCCTTGAAGACGAGTGAAATTCTACCACAATGTATAAAATTGATGATATTTCAACCTGGTGCTTACAGAAGCTTAAGCTATAATAAACCCCCAGGAAAAGTGATTACAAAGTGATATCTTTTATGATAAAAATCTATTTTGGATTGTCTACTTGTTTTTAAACACAAGTTGTCTTTCTAATAAGTCGATGTTAATCCAAGTTGATGGATATAGTAGTAGGATCTATGATGTTAAGACTTAAGAATATAAATACAATAATAAATATTTTCCTAATAGCTCAATCTTTTGGTGAATGATAATTGTTCGTTTAATGTCACAAAGTATTAGAGTAACTCGAGATGTTCTAAGTTCATTGATAAAGCTCTTATTGAAAGATAGTCACCTCCCTTAACGGTCCATATGAAGGGTTGGACTAGACCAAAGGTTTTGACAGCCCACATGTGGGAGGCTGAGAGATTTATCATGTTAAAATATGAACTTAATGTTCTCTCCAAAAACATGTGAACTTAAGCTAGTAGTTTAAGAACTTTGACATTAGTTTTTTACTTATCAATTTAATCAACATCTGTTAAATGAGTGTTCCAGATATTTTGAGTCAAATATTCATCTTGATCATTAAAGATATTATGACGATTAGAATGCATTAATCTCACCGTGAGATCACAATATTGATCTCACACTAATTGTCATATATATATTACATCGAGTCTATTTACTACTTTATTCAGAAAATCCTCTCTCTCTCTCTCATATACATATGACACTTCTGATCAATTCGAGTCGTCGGGGCTCTGCTGCGCTCTTGCCGCGTGTCTCCCTGCTCCACTCCGACGACCACCAAGTGTCTCCCTGCTCCACTTCGACGACCACCAAGTCATCTTATCGATTAAATCAATAAATTGTTGGACATTTATCATAAAGAATTGGTTGGCATTTATTGTGCACTTGTGGACGACCAACTCAAAGATAAGATTAGATAGGGAAAACTTAATTAGCAGTGATACTGATTTTTCTATCACAAAAAAAATGTAGACTTATGATTTTTTTAAAGTGGTCTTTAATCTTGATTTAAATACTATCTATTACAAAAAAAGAAAGAAAAGAAAAGCAAGTGATTTTCATTTATGTTAGGCCACTGATTTTTTTATTTATGAAAAATGCTTAATTATAATATCAAATTAAAACACATGGTCCGACATTTATTAACATCGAGTCTATTTACTACTTTATTCAGAAAATCCTCTCTCTCTCTCTCTCATATACATATGACACTTCTGATCAATTCGAGTCGTCGGGGCTCTGCTGCGCTCTTGCCGCGTGTCTCCCTGCTCCACTCCGACGACCACCAAGTGTCTCCCTGCTCCACTTCGACGACCACCAAGTCATCTTATCGATTAAATCAATAAATTGTTGGACATTTATCATAAAGAATTGGTTGGCATTTATTGTGCACTTGTGGACGACCAACTCAAAGATAAGATTAGATAGGGAAAACTTAATTAGCAGTGATACTGATTTTTCTATCACAAAAAAAATGTAGACTTATGATTTTTTTAAAGTGGTCTTTAATCTTGATTTAAATACTATCTATTACAAAAAAAGAAAGAAAAGAAAAGCAAGTGATTTTCATTTATGTTAGGCCACTGATTTTTTTATTTATGAAAAATGCTTAATTATAATATCAAATTAAAACACATGGTCCGACATTTATTATAGACCAAGATCTCTTAATTTACTCGTATATATGGCCAGTTTTGAAATTATCAAGTTTTTCATATTTTTTTATAATGATATCAAACTAGAATAATTTGCAAAATAATCTAAATATACAAAAAGTAGCATATTTTTTTATTTATTTTCAACACATACTACAAATTTTATCTTCGAAATGATATGCTATGAAACTTTTGTGTGACCAATTATTATCAATATTGCCAAATAAAAAAAATCATCATAAACTAGTAACATATTAAACTAAATTATCATTATTTTTTTTAAAATAAATTATCTTGAAAACAATGCATGTTCATTACTCATGTCATCTAACAATAAAATTCATAGTCACTAATCAACCTTTTTTTCTTTGACAAAGAATTAATCATTTGAAAGAAATGATTTAATTTAATTAATAGTCATTTGATTATAAAACTCATAAAAGTATCAACCGGATTTATGTTATATATTGTAAACGAATGATAAATAATTATATCATATAACATTTATAAACAAAGCATTAAGTGACATACTAATGGAAATTCTCTCTCTCTCTCTATATATATATATATATAGAGCCATTTATGGAAATTGTCTCTCTCTATATATATATATCCTTCTGCCTCATTCGGCCTCTTCAACCAGCTCGGCGGAGCGCATCTCCCGGATCGAATTTATTGTTGGACATTTGTCGGATTAAATGAATAAACTGTTGGACTTGGACATTTATCATAAAGAAATGGTTGGCATTTATTTGTGCACTTGTGGACGACCGACTCAAAGATTAATTAAAACGTAGCATTATTTGAGCTAATTAGACAAAAGATTAATTAGATAGGGAAAACGTAGCAGTTAGGGATGGCAAAACTCCCCTATTTAAGCTATTAAATTGAAAGAAAAGACAAAAGGAGTGAGAAAAGAATCGTAGCATTATTTGAGCTTAATTAAAATTAAATAAGAATCGTTGAATCAAAATATTTGATTACTAAATATTCGAGTCAACTTGTTCCTATGCGGTAAACATATCATACTACAAAAGTGGTCTTTAATCTTTATTTAAATACTATCTATTACAAAAAAAGAGCAAGTGATCCAATAAAATGACATACTCCATAATTCCATATTATATGCATGTTACTATTGGGCCTGGGCTTGACGTTGATGTCCTCGTCTTTGATTCTGCTCACTAGAACTTGTGGACTCGTTCTGGCAAATGGAGGTCATAAGTGTTTACTCCGCTCATAAATGATTAAGCTGAACAGTAGTATCAGTCAAAATTTCTGGAAATTAGTTTGTACACTGAAGTGGCTGTTTAATTAGCTAATCAATTAATTTGAAAAAAAATCGAAATATTTATTCAATTTGTCAGGTGGGACTACATCAAAGATGGGAAAAGGATTTTGAATGATTTTAATCCAATAGTTGCTTATGAGAAAGGACTTACAACAGGTATATTGCAATTCAGATATTAATCCTTAGATTAGTACACAAATCAGATTTACTCGAGTTAATTGTGTTAGAAAATCTAATCTTATCATTTGTAAAGATTTAATATTATGCAGATCTGTTGTTATCCAGATATGATATTATCTAGATTTATGTTTATCTAGATTAGTTTAGATTAGATGATCTTCTCTAGTTAGATTAGATATACATTGGTGGTTATCCATCCGATCCTTTCATGTACTATATATAGATGTACAGCCTCACCAGAATTGAATACAGAAAATATTTTCTCCACTCTACTCTTCTAACATAGTATCAGAGCCATAATATTTTCTTCTCTCTCATTCTTCTTTTTATTTTCTGCAGATTCGCCGGCAGACCCTCCAACGCGGGCCGTGTTGTATCAACACGGACCGTTTTGTCGCCGGTGCACTCGACGCACCCTCCAAC
>LTAE01010169.1:3315-17270 GCA_001647135.1 Pontederia paniculata
AAGAGGTTGTCTCCTTGCCCTCAGTGCAAAGAAAGGAGAAGCTGTAAGGGAGTCTTTGCCCTTTGAAGAAGGAAGTAGTGATCTCCGAAGATCTCGTGGGAGAAGATCGGAGCGGGGATGTAGGCCAAGAGTTCGGCCGAACCTCGATAACAAACTTGGTGTTTGTGTGCTGTTTGTTTTCTCTCTACTCTCTTCTCTGCTTGTGTTTACATTTATATATGTATGCTTCCGCTGTCATAACACATCTAGATTAAGAAAAGAGTAAAAAGTTTTAATACACCAATTCACTCGCCCTCTTGGTGCCATCTAGATCCTACATCTCTCTCACCCTTAGAGGAATCTTCGATCTCGGGAATCATGCCAGGAGGAGAAGACGAATGTGAACGAACTACGGAGCCAGGAGGAGGCAATAGCACGCAGACCGAGGGGAGGAACAAATTCTGAGGTATATAATTAGGATCATTAAGAAGGATTAATTGTTAGGGTTTAAATGATGATTAATGACGAGTAATGAATATATTCGGTGGATTAAGGGTATGTTAATAGGACTTTAATGAAATAGTTCATCAGATCTAGTTAATAATTTAATAAAGATGTAATCAGACATGGACTGTATTACCCTAACACGGTCTGCGTCGCGGTGCCGGCGGGAGATGCGTTGGATGAATCAACCAAAGCAGACCGTGTTGTTGAATACAGTCTGTGTCCTCTGAAAAAGGGGCCGCGGCGTCGTATCAGATGCACCACGTTCTTGGAACTTAATATCACCCTGAAACGGCCGTGTCCCTTCCCGACGCGTGCGATGCTCGTTTTCCCGAATAAAATAATGAACCTGATGAGAATGGTGCAGAAAACGGACCGTGTCGCTCTACCCGGTCCGTGTAGACTAGTCTTGAAGACGCGGAAAGAACGCGTGTGCTGAACACGCTTCACCCGGGAACAACACGGGTCGTGTCATACCTGACGCGGGCTGTATCCGGGATGGATGATGTAATGATTGATTGATTGATTGATTGAACCTGATTGAAGTTGGGCTAGCATTTTCTTTCACGTGAACTTAGTATAATAGATGATGAAGAATTAAAAGCCATTAATTATTGTGTTTGAATATATAATATGAAGAGGAAGGCCCCGACGGATTGAGGGATTTATCCCTACTACTACTATTACTATTACTGTTACTGATGAAGACTTACTGATGGGTCTAGGGTTGACTCCATGGCCTAGCTAGCCATTATGACGACGGATCGCTAGAATCTTCATGTACTGATAAATATTCATTATTGACTGAATTAAAAGATGCTACTAAGATTAATGATAAGAAGTACTGATGAGTTGAATAGATGATCATGTTACTGTTACTGAAAAAGAAATCATGAAAGAATTATTAAGTAATGAAGCCTCACATGTTAAATGTTTTAAAAGAAAAGATTTGATTTACTGGTTTACTAACTCCTGATTATTATTTTCTTCTATATGATCTTTACATACTGAGTGTCACAACTCATGAGTTTTCCCTGCGAATTCAATTCTGCAAGTCACTCTAATCTTTAATAGGTACTGATGATGATGATAATAGTGATGCAGCTCGTGATGGTCTGCTTTGCACATGACATAGGATCTTGGTTGAGTCCTGCTAGTCGTTTATTAGAGATGAACTTTATTTTGAATCTCTTGGAGTTTATTTGATTTAGTTATTAATGTCCAGTTTTATCGAATTATGTATCGAATTATTAGTCTTTATGTTTGGAAAATGATATTTTAATTTATATTGATTTTGTTATCTTATATGGGCCAATGAATTTGTCGAAGTCAAATTACAGATGTATGACAGTAGCGTCTCCAAAGTCATGATTTTGCCAGGTGGCAAGATCTGATTTTGGGGTCGTTATATTATTTAAGTAGAGAACACTGCCCTGGACACCGGGGGCCCCGAGCGGGTATCCAAAAAAAAAAAGTAGAGAACACTATGTTACCTAAGTTTTCAATCATAGAATGTTAAATTGACGACGGATATTAAATTTTTTTCTCCTAAATTATTTTTTGTATTTATCATAAATTTAGTATCCTACAATTGAGGAAGTAGATAAATTAAATAAGGAGCACATTCATTAAATCCAATATAATATGACATGCATATATGATTTAGGTGCCTTTCACGTGTTGTTCATAATATAAAGAAGCACTATTACATGGTTATATATGATTAAATGATTACATATATGTACATGATATGCCAATCATATGGAGCCAAGATGTTAGTAGATGTTTTGTTCTTAATAAAAGTAAATTAAATGTAGCTGGAGTGATAACCAAGTTTCTATATTATTTTTTTGTTATACGTGAAAACGTGAGTAACTGAAATATAGATAGGTTAAGAGCTTTAATATTGGATTTAGTTGTCCCTTTAGGATGTTTCAACAATGATTAAGGAGAAGAAAAGTTAATGGAGAAAAAGAAAAAAATAAGAAAAGAAAATAAAAGAGAATGAAAGTGAAAGAGTTAGTCTTATTTTGAATAACAAAAGGAAGAGAAGAATATTATAATTTTGTTGGACAAATATACTTTAATTTATATATTTAATTATATACACAAAAATATACTCTAATTTATATATTTAATTATATATGATTAAAATTAAAAATATATTTTAAATATTTTTTCTTTCTTTACACTTTAATTTAAAACTAAAAAAATTTTACAAAATGAAGATAAATAAAAAAGACATCTCCTTTCATTAAAAAATGCAACCAAACAATCATCACCCCCAACAAAACTTTGGTCACAAATTCCAAATCCTATTAAAAATACAAAGTCCCCTTTGGACTCAAAAGTCTTCGAGCTGAGCTCGAGCCCGATTTAAACCGATCGAGCCCATATGTCACGTATCGCCGGTGGGTTAAGTTAAATATATCGTTGCGAGTTGTTTGGCGTCACTTCTCCAGTTGCCAAATTTCCAATCCAAGAAGCCCAACAAGCGACGCCAATGGCCGCCTCCGGTCGCCTCTCCACCCTTCCACCTTCCTCCTTATCGTCTCTTCCTTCCTCTTCCTCTTCCTCTTCGTCTCATCCTCCTCTTCTGTCCCCAAAGATCTCATCTTTTCTACGCTCTTCTCCCTCTCTTCCTTTTCCTTCCCTGTCTCTAGTTCAATCACCGTCGGCCCTTCGCTCGGCTACGCCCCGGCGGACTGGTCCTCGTTCCCGCAGCCGCTCATCCGCGGGGTCCTTCTTCGTCGCAGCAGGCTTCACCACGCTCGCAGACGCGGAGCTCGTGCCCGTCCCTAAGGACCCTCTGGAGCTACAAGGCAAGTTCC
Organism: Pontederia paniculata; assembly: GCA_001647135.1. Taxonomy (NCBI): domain Eukaryota; kingdom Viridiplantae; phylum Streptophyta; class Magnoliopsida; order Commelinales; family Pontederiaceae; genus Pontederia; species Pontederia paniculata. The sequence continues at coordinate 6,630 of LTAE01010169.1, forward strand.
CTCCCGCCGCCGGAGTCTACGGGGTCTACGATGGAGATGGCACCCTGCAATTCGTCGGGATCTCGCGCAACATCGCCGCCAGCATCGCTGGCCACGCGAAGTTCGTACCCGATCTCTGCTGCTTGGTCAAGGTAAATAGTAATCCCTTTGCAGCTGGGCTGTTTACTCCTTGGTTGCCCCTTTTAGATTGATTTTTCCAGGGATTTTAAATGAAGCATTCAATAAAAAGCATAAAAGATGGATTTTTATGCTTCAACAATTGGGACCTGGCACATTACTCATGCTAGAGATCAAATTCCAGTTCCTCTAATAGTATAAGATACTCCATTCCTTTATAAAAATGTAATATTTTCAGTAAATTAAACATTACAGGTAGCTGTTTGAGCTCCTCCTAATAGCTTTGGGTTATGGCGTTACAGTAGTCAGTAGTCATTAGCCAAATCTTTTAGGCTTTAGGTAAAGAAAGCCATAAGTTAAATTCTTAACTGGATGCATGTAAATGATTTTCAACTTCATTTTCGTAACATTACCATATCCCCCACCAAACTGCATTTTGTATCTTTTGTTGAGAGAGAGGCCGTGGATGCCTACAGCTAGCCTTTCACCTTTCAGCAAAGGGCTTGATTGGCCCATCCTAGTAGACTTTATTTAATATTCAGTACGTAAGTTCCGGCACCGGTTGTCTACTATGAATCGATCGGGCGAACCGCGCGAACCTCGGAATACAGGGCGCAACAGAACCAAGGGTCGATGTAATTGAGGTTGGCGTATTCAATCCTGAATACCGTCAAAAACACTAAAAGGTTTTATAAGTGCTCAATAAGAATTGAGGTCGGAATATTGAGATATCTCCAAGCATGTTGATGGCATGTCATTTTTCCACATTCTCAACTTTAGATGGTATATGTGAAATAATAAGTTTGCAAGATAAATGCGTAATTGTTGTCTTCTTGTTTTTAATGTTATCTGAAATGTTATTAATCACCTTAGCTACTGAAGACATTTATCCTTCGTCATCTTTATTTGAGACAAAAGATGTAAGGAATCTTTTTTTCGATGAGATGAAAATGAATAACTCGTATAGTAGTGTGTTAACTTCAATTGTATGTTTCCTTTCACATTCTTAAAATTTTCATTTATGTTCGAATTATCTCTCCTGCTAAATTCTTGTTAACATTGTCAATGACCGTATTACCTCGTTGTCTTTTTGACATATAATTCATGCATCGGTCATATTTTAATCGTGGACTCTTGACAAAGCCTTTAGGCAACATTCATTATTCGGAGCTATTATTGTTCACAAAAGATTACTTACCTAGACTTTTAACTTGGACTTTCTAAGATGCATATTCTGTTGGCTTCAGAAAGATATTCTTCATGTTGTTTTCCCCAGTTTTACAAATAATCTTACATATGGAGTCTTGTACCCAAAACTAAGGTTTTGAAGCTCAGTTTGTGTTTAGTAGGCTCATGGTCCTTGCCAATTAAAATGGTTTACTGTTTTTAGGGAAAAATCCTTTGCTAATCGTATGAGGTATGCCTTTCTTTTCATCTTGTTTTCTCAGAGTCATTATTTTATGAGTTACGTGGTTCCGTTATCTCCATAAGTTCCCTCAAAAAAGAAATCTCCATAAGTAATGTATTTGGAGTCAATTGTTGCCTTGATACAGATCTATAAAAGTATGGATCATATTCGATCCAGCAAATGTTATTTTGGTCTATACTAGATTGCTACATGTTTCCATTGTGGCAAATATGGAAAATCTAGTAATAGATTTAAGGGGAAAATATCAAGTTCCATTTCCATTAGGTTGTAAAAGTTCTAAACAATTAAGTAATGTATTGTAACTTGCAGATTTGATGAATTTTCTTTTAGTGTGCATAACGTGCTATCTGGAATCGATGTAAATTGAATTAAGTGGCACCAAATTGTGTCAGCAACTAACTTCAAGAAATTAATAGCATGCATATTGGCTTTTACTAGTTAAGTTTGTATTTCATGTTACATAACCAAAAATTGTTACTAATCTCTGTGCAGCTGGGCCTAGTAGATGGGACTGAGCCAGACCAAAATGTTCTGACCGATGCCTGGAAAACATGGATGGAAGAGCATATTAAAGCCACAGGCAAAGTTCCACCAGGAAATGAATCTGGAAATAACACATGGGTCAGGAGACGACCGAAGAAGTCAGATATACGACTGACTCCTGGTCGGCATGTTCAGCTCACAGTTCCTCTGGATGAGCTTATTGATCGGCTGGTGAAGGAGACCAAGGTAGTTGCATTCATCAAAGGATCGAGAAATGCTCCTCAGTGTGGATTCTCACAAAGGGTGATCGGAATACTCGAATCACATGGTGTAGACTTCGAGTCTGTGAACGTGCTGGATGAGGAATACAATTCTGGGTTGAGGGAGACTCTGAAGAGTTATAGCAACTGGCCAACATTCCCTCAGTTATTCGTCGGCGGAGAGCTTGTCGGTGGATGTGATATTGTTACCTCCATGGCAGAGACAGGGGAGCTCGCAGCACTGTTCCAAAAGTAGGAGTCTTTTTATCAGATGATTGATACATGATTAAGCATTTTGCTATTCTTGAGCATTTCTTTTGAAATCATAGTGAAGATTGTTGGTTAAATACTCATTAGTATATGTTTCCATACATTGTTTTGAAGGCATATGCAAAACCTATTTATGAATGATAACCTTGTCAAGTTCTCTAAATTGTGAAGTCATGATCCAAAAACATGTACTCAGCTGGTCGATCCAATGAAAAAGGATGATAATGATTCATCATTCAGTATCTAGGCACTCAATGAGGTGAGCATTTGAGTCAACAGTGTACTCGATTTCGAAATTTACTTGAATTCAGTAGGTACTCGACTTGTTTAACTCGTTGGGTTAATTCATGTATAATAACGAATGGGTTAAAAGTTCAAATTTCCAGCTGGATTAAATTGAATTGAACCTAAATTATTCCAGCTTCACTCGATACTCGACTTAGGTTTGCAATGAGGCATATGATATTGACTTGATGTTGGCTGCAAATAATCGTCTTTATCTCAACTAAATTAAAGCACAATGCTCGTAACTCGCAATATGCTAGAAGAATAAAGTTATAAAATGTGGACATTTTTTCCTTCCAATTAAACTGGTAACAACATAAGGATTCGAGGCAGCAAAGCTTGAAAAGAAACAGCATAGCTTGATGTTCTGTTTCAATTATATGGGCCTCCCAATGGATTGTGTGAACGTCTAGAATTCTAAACGTCTTGACTAATTTCACACTGACGGCAGAAAAATCATCTAATGAGAATTACAGTGACATAAAGCCACATTAAGAAAGTTGCTTGTGTATCATGCGGCTCAAGAATCCACTAAGCCCATGTTCTTCCACTGTTCCTCCCAAATACGGATTCAGGTAATCTTTTGCCAATAAGTTCTCTCAACTCAAATTCACTCGGGAACCTTTGCTCATTCAGTTTGGAGAAAACCTGCAATATCAAGGTATCGTAATTAATAGCTTCCATTTGTTCAATAAAAAGCCGTCCATTGTACACTCAAACATAATAAATTCAAGAATATGAGCAAAAGAAAATGCTCCTCTAGTCCATTGTACACTCTTTAAGAGCCTAATTTTCCATGATAACTAACCCGAACATGTTTTAAGATGTCTTGCTGTTTTAAGATGCCTTAATAACTAACCCGAACATGTTTAGTAGATGAAACAGGCAATAGTAAAATCTCAACTTTGCCTTGCTGTTTTCACCAAGTCAAAATCAGACATAATAGACCTACTTTTCAGGCTTACAGATAATGCAGGTAGCACAACAATAAAATAACAGGATAGGTTTCTGATAACCTAAAGGTTTACCATAGACAATATGTTGAAATTATATTAACTTATCAGTGAGAGAACCCATAGTAAACTTGATGCAATGAGATATATAAAGATAGCACAACTCATCCCTTTTAACTAATTCAGCATAGAGAAATAAGAGAAACCGAGCAATTAGATTGTATCTAACACCAACAAAGCAGTTTCCCCGTGCAAAGAATCTTCCATTTAACTTAAAATCAACCAAAATCAGGAACACAAATAACATCTAACCAATGGCCCCATAGATTCTGTTCAACTTAACATATAACTTATCACTAAATCATCTCATGACAGATCTAGAAAAGAATCAAAATCTCATAAACCAGAGATAAAGCAATCTCATTCTTAGATTATTGCACATGACATCTCTTAATCAACAGATTTAAACACTTCTACCATCAAGATCATATTGCCGTGGTACTGTGCTCTAACAAATTGGATGTAAAAGAAATAAATGCAAAAATATATTTGACAACTGAAAAGTCTGAAAATTAGACGTGACAGATTGCCTTCTAGTATTATATCATTAACACTAGTGATTTGTGTTTCTGCATAATTGTAGTTTGTCAATCTAAGTCACTAGACAAAAGCATGCTGGATTGATGTACAGCACCTATATTGTTCTTGAAGAGTATATCAAGACTATGTAAACCTATTGATCAGAATCTGTATGTAGATGCTACAAAAATTATAAATATAAAATGCAATTTCACGGAAAATGCAAAGACAATGATTGAACTTCACAAGTGTTTAGATCAGTTATGTACTTGTAATAAAGAGAAGTGCACACATGCTTGCTTTCTTATTCTATCTCACTTCAAGAATAATGAGAAGACGTAGAGGAAGTTTCAATTTTGTAATAAGACATATTTGTTGATATTACATGCAACATCTATATACACTAAGCTAGCAATAGCCATAATAAAAGAAAGATGCCTTAAACAGTTGCGCGTAATCGAAACAAACAACAAAGACCATTCCAAGTGATGATCCCATCATGATCTCTGTCAGTGAATTTCAATTTAATAGAGGGTGGAAGAAACTTTTTATGCTTCCAAGTTGTAAAACATGTAGTCCAGTTGTTAAAAAAGTAAATCAGATGCATCAATTTAATAAAGAAACGTGGTAGAATGATGATTAAGATAAAGCATCATTCAATATTTCTTATTGTGTGAAGATATGCTATTGATGAATAAACAAATTACTCAAGCAGATCCTAATTATAGAGGCATAAAAAATGATTAAAGGTGTAGGTGAATCTCTATCTTACCATGTCACCGTTGCAGTAAACTTCAAATGCACCAGAACTTTGCAGAGAAGACTGCAAGAAGTTGCCCAAAAGCCAAGTGGTGGCAATAGCACCAAATCTATTTGCCCGTAAGGAAAAGTACCATGGGGGCGGCGCCATGCCCAGTCTAGGAAAGATCTGATCACCTGCAGTGATAATCGCAATAACTCCTATCTGAAAAACAGGTACCACTTTGCTGAGGAGGCGTTTTGGAAGCGCTGGGGGATAATTTGACAGAACCACATCAATCCCAGGAAAAGAAGTCTCCAGCATTTTTTTCGTTGTCATTGCCGTTCCCCTGAAGAAATTAAAGAACTAAACCATATTACCAAATTCATGTTCTCAAGTGAAAATTTCTCTCTGCCCGCAAGAATAAACTAACAAATTTAAAGATATGCAAATAGATCATACAGTAATATTAGTTACTTAATTGATTAACACAATAACTAAATTATAGCATAAATAAAGAATTATCATGTAATTTTCAAGAGCGACCGACCTAATTCACATTTTTAGGGTTTATATTCATAGTTTATCTGATCTTTTAAAACCGCAGATGAAGCGAGCGAAACAAAAGAAATAATCATGATACCTATAAGAGCACGAAGCGCAGAACTTCAACTCGATCGTGGTGCCATAACCGAGCCCTCCGACTTCCGGATTCTGCAGAGTTTTTTGAACAAAAATTGCAAAATTTAGAGCATAGAGCGCGAAGGAGGATTAGACACGATGGAAGGGAAGAGGATTTGTACCTGCGCCGTCGTTGGGAAATTTGGGGTCTGTTGGACGGAGGGAGAAGGATGATGGTGGTGCTGCAATGGAGCGGGCTTGTGGAGAGGAGGAGGTCGATGCGCGGGGGAGAAGAGGTTGACGACGTCGGAGCAGAAGAGAAAGATCGGAAGACCGACGAGAAGAAGCTGAGCGCGATCCATCTGCCGCCGGCGATCTGAGAGCTCCTCCCGATCTTTCTTCGGCCTTCGGTAAGAAAGCAAGCGGAGACCGGAAACAAATACGACTCACCCGTTTTGTAGTGACTGTGTAACGTATCGGGAAACTTAACGGGTGTTGCTTATCACGGGTTGACGGTTGAGTAGAATTAAAGTTTTTTTTTCCCAAGTTAAAAAAATATCGATACTTATTTATCTCTATATTTTTATTAAACCTAATCAAATATTAATGGTCTTAACTACCAATGAGTCTAAATAAAAATAAGCCATCAAGAATAAAACGACCAAGGTGATTCGGCCACCTATAGAAATTCAAATTTTGGATTCCAAAACGATTTTCTATTGGAACGATTGACTCGAACTCTTTAAGGACGCGAACAAAGTCTCCGGATTAATGTTCCCGACTTGGAAGATAAATTTTATTCTAATGACTATTATAATTGAATTGTCTTACTTGAAGTCTTCTTTTATTTGTAAAAAACTTCTTCGAAGAAAGAAAAATATAATTTGTAGCAACGAGATTAAAAGGACATGCAATAATTTGGTTGCAACAACATCAAAAAGTAGAGATCAATGAGGCTTCCCAAGAATTAATACTTGGCTGAAATGAAAAAGCTTGACAAGAAGTTCTTGTCACTTGACTTCTCACAAATTTTATATCGAAGATTTCATCATCTATAGCGAAGAAATGATCAATCAATTGCTTAACACAGAGCAATTCCACAAACTATGAAGCCACCTCAACCTTAATGCCGATGATCAACTAGTGGCAATGTATATTGATCGCTTAAATTTTATTTGAAAAGTGAAATTATGTAGTACATTCTCTTCATTCTCTTGAAGAGACTTATCAGATAGCACTAAAAGTTGAAGAAAAACTCAAGTGGAGTTCTTGTAGGCGTGTATAGATTCCAAAAATATGAAAGACAAAGCCTATCACCACATCAACAAGTCATTTTAAACCTCATCTTGAAGTATCAAGCAAATGTCAAGATAAAGGAATTGCTCCATCAACCAAATGCTCTTGATGTGGTAACTTGGGTCATCGCGCATATGAGTGCCCGAAAAAGAAAGGTGAAGTTAATCTTATAAAAAATGAAGAACAAAATCCTATTTATGATGAAAGCTTTGATGAAAAAGTGGAAGAAGAAAATTGCCAACCCAATTTTGATGCTAAAAGCCTCGTCATTCGACATGTTATGACTATTCAAGAAGATGATCCTTGGCTCAATAATAATATCTTCAGGTCCTACTGCTTGTGCCTAAGTAAGAAATGTCTTCTCATGATTGACTTACGAATATGGTAAATATGATTTCTCAACTCATGGTTGACAAACTGAAACTTCAATGCTCGACACATCCACGGCCACACAAAGTATCATGGTTCAGAAAAAGGAGGAGAATAAATCAAAGGTGAAAGTTCAAATTCTCTATCGAAAGGTATGAAGATGACATTTATTTTGACGTTCTCCCTATGGATGCTTGCTGCATACTTCTCGGTAGACCACGACAATTTGATCAAAATGTTCATCATGATGGAAGAAAAATAATTATTCTCTTGTCAAGAATGTAGTGAAGTTTGTTTTTCAGCCTTGCAAGGAGCTCCCACAATCGTACATTCTTGGAAATTTATTAACATCCTATCTTATAAAGACTTCGAACATCCTTGCAAAGAGGAACACAAAATATATGCTTTAATAGCTATGGAAAATCACCAAGAAGATAAAAAAGACATTCCAAAGAAGTTGAGAGCTTGTTAAATGAATTCAAAGGCTTGGCACCTGAAGATCTCCTTGGCAATTTTCCTCCTCTTTGTGGGATTCAACATCAAATTGACCTCATTGCAGGTTCTATGCTTTCTAACTTGCCTCATTATCAAATGCCACCTAAAGAACATGTTGAATTGCAAAGGCAAGTTGAGGATTTACTATTTAAAGGGCTGATTAAAAGGTCACCTAGCTCTTACGTTGTTCCAGCTCTACTTCAAAGAAAGATGGCACTTTGAGGATGTGCATAGATAGTATATCTATAAAAAATAACAATTAAATATATATTTAAAATTCCTCATCTTCATGGCATATTTGATGTCTTAGTTGGTGGGAAAATCTTAACAAAAATTGCGGTTATAATCAAATCAGGATTCATCTAGGTGATGAATGGAAGACATCATTCAAGACCAATGATGACCTTGATGAATGACTTTTTATGTCATTTGACCTTTCTAATGCACCTAGTACTTTTATGGAAATTTTTTTGTCACATATTTTGATGACATCTTGGTATTCAGCAAGGACAAAGTTCAGCACTAAAGCATTTATCAAAAGTGTTAAAAGTTATGCATGATAATCAACTTTATATTAACCTAAAAAAATATAATTCTATGGTTGATCATGTCTTGTTTGTAGGCTATGTTGTGACTGTAGATGGTTTACAAATGGATAAGGAGAAGATATGAGCTATTCTCAATTGAACTACACCTACAAATTTTAATGATATCCGGGGTTTTCATGGTTTAGTGTCGCACTATAGCCGATTTATCAAAAGATTCAGCGCCGCCATCTAATCCATGCTAGATGATCTTAAGTACAAAGTTTGTGGAGCGAAGAAGCTTAGAAAAGTTTTGAGATTTTGAAAACAAAGCTTACTAAGGCCCCTATATTAGCCTTGTTAAACTTCACAAAAAAGTTCAAGTTGAATTTGATGTGTCTAATGTTGGGATTGGAGCTGTCATTAAGCAAGAATGTCAATCATCACTTATTTTAGTGAGAAACTTAATTATGCCAAGTTGAAATATTCCACTTATGGCAAAGAACTTTATGTAGTAGTCCAAGCTTTGGATCATTGGGAAGATTACCTCATTGGAGTGGAGTTCATCCTTTATTATGACCATGAACATTGAAGTTTCTAAAAACACAAAAAATTGAAATCTCGACATATCAGATTGTTTCTTATTTAGAAAATTTTAACTTTCCACTGACTCATAAAGCATGTTCATCCAACAAAGTGGTTGATGCATTGAGCAAAAGTCATAGCTTGATAATCACCCTTTCCTTTAAGATTGTTAGATTCTATCTACTCTCAAAAAATTATGCAACTGACCCTTTCTTCTCCAAGGTATATGTAGAGTTACATGATGGTAAAAGTGGGGACTATGTAATCATAAATAAATATCCCTTCAAAGGTAATCAACTCTTCTTGCATGAAGGATCAATCATATTGTTTGTATTTAAAGAAATCCATAGTGGTGGTTTGGGTGGCCATTTTGGACGTGACAAGATTGAAGCATTAGTTAAGGAAAGATATTTTTGGCCTACCTTGAAAAGAGTTTTGGCTCGATTCATTCAAAGGTGTTTTGTCTATCAACGAGCTAGAGGAGGTGTCCAAACTACAGGATTGTATCGACCCCTTCCAACTCCAAATGCTCCTTAGGAGGATGTCTTAATGGATTTTGTTGGCTTACCCAAGACACAACACAGATATGATGGCATCTTTGTCATTGTTAATCGAGTTTCTAAGATGAATCATTTCATCCTATGCAAACACTTTGTTGATGTATCACATGTAGCCACCTTATTCTTTACAAAAAATAGTTCATCTTCATGGATTTACAAAATCCATCACTTCTTATTGACATCTTCATTTCATAAGACACTTTTGAAAGACGCTATGGAAACTCTTGGGCACAAAGTTGCAATTTTCATGTGCTTATTATCCACAAAATGATGGCCAAACATATGTGGTCAATCACTCTCTTGGAAATTTGTTACGAAATTTGGTTGGCGATAATTCTAGACACTGGGAGTTTCTTATTCCCTAAGCTGAATTTGCATACAAAGTTATCGTCATCATTCGATAAAGAAGACTCCATTTTAAGTTGTTTACGACGAGAATCCCCATCGAGTTTTGGACTTCATACCACATTCAAGTCACTCTCGAATTAGCATGGAAGTAGAGGAGGAGTTCGCTGCTCATATAAAAGGCCTCCATAATCAAGTTCGGGAATAGTTGAAGGTGTCTTCTTAACTCTATATATCAAAGGATGATGCTCACAAAAGGAAACATGAATTTCATGAAAGAGACCTAGTTGTGTTCTACCTATGAAAAGATATGTTTCCCATAGGGACATACAACAAACTAAAGCAAATGAACTTCTCTCTTTTACAAAGTTAGGATCAAATGCTTCTCGGTTAGAGCTTCCTAAGATTTTATCAATCAGGCAGGTACTTAATATAAATTACTTATATCCTTTCCATGAAGATAACAATGGAGATGTGAAGGATCTAGATGGCACCAAGAGGAGGGGTGAATTGGTGTATTAAAAACTTTTGTTCTTCTTAACTTAATCTAGATGTGTTGTGTTAAGCGGAAGCATGCATATACGAATATAAACACAAATAAAGAGAAGAGAGTAGAGAGAAGAACAAACGCAAAGAACAAACACAGACTTTGTTATCGAGGTTCGGCCGAACTCTTTGGCCTACGTCCCCGCTCCGATCTTCTCCCACGAGATCTTCGAAGTTCACTATCT